>JAVYIG010002628.1:22500-236379 GCA_035222895.1 Strongylocentrotus droebachiensis | reverse complement strand
TTTTAGCACTACAAGTGCTTATATACCTTTATAAAGCTGACTGTTCATGGCAGACTCAACAGAAAGTATATAACTTATTTGCACATTTGCTGGGTCCCATGCACAATCTAATCTAATTAAACCCTCTCATCGCGGCCATTAAAATTTATGTAACCGGATATCAACTGACAAATGTGTTATAAGAAAAGCTTTCAGGTCTACTTAAAGGTTAATAAAGGGTTTGCATGGATAGTCTTTTCCAGTAATTCTATATACAGTTAAACCCTGCTTTAGTGACCACATGACCTGTCTACAAGGACCACATTTTTTGTTTCCCTTGAAAATGGTTTCTCATTGAAACATGTACTAAAGGAACCTGTCTACAAAGACCGCTTTTTGTGTTCCCCTTGGGCGCTCACTGTAGACAGGTTTGACTGTATTAGAATCTTGTTACAACACAGTGTAGACAAACTTCAGAGTCCCAGTCTTGCAAGTTCCCCTTCCATTTTCAGATTTTAAAAGTTTAATATAATGACAATGTTTTAATGTTTACCTGACAACTATAAAGAAATTATGCGCTTGTAGATAAGTAGCCAGGGCACCTAAAGTCCGGCTATGAAAGGGACTATTTTATGGAGCATTACATTTAATAGTATGATGCAAGTTCTATCTTCATGAGCTGCAAAATAGAGACAGAATATAGTATTTATTTCAAAAGTGATATTTGCAAGAGAGGTCCTGTTACTTTTTATATATATATTGCCTAATTTCCTCAATACTGGGCAATGAGCTTGGATGGTTGTATGTAGAGCACAGCCATGCAAGAATGATGCAATATGTACATAAATGAATTAGAGGCTGGGATTTCAAAGGGGCTTGGCAGCATATATGCAATATATATATATTGCAATTAATGAGAATATAAGTACAGACATGTACTAATTAAACTATCTTTGGTACATTTCATCAAGTTTGGCATGACCATCTTGCCAACTTCACAACCTAACAAGAAGCTGATACACATTATCCTAGAATGATAAAGGTAATACTGTAAGTTTTCATTATGCCAATATAGGCGATACTGAACAAATATCCAAACAATATTGGAATAGTCTTTGACTCATCCCCAAAAATAGCATTGTTTGTAGAATATTACCTTTATCAACTAAAAGACAATCCAATATCATATAAATAGTATACCCTGATGTCATTTGGGTAGCTCCCCTGTTGTAAGCATCCCATTCAATCTAATAAATTAGAACAACTTCCAAGCAGTACTCGTGTTCAAGGTTTGGGCTTGGGAATGCCTCAAAGAAATAAGTTAAAAATTGCACAAAAAGTGAGACGAATTCCTATCATGATGCAGTCAACATATGAAAGCTACTTTTTCAGATAAACTTTGCTTTCAGTTTCTTTTTTACTCATTGCGTACTATGATTTTGCATAAACTTGAATAAGGCGTAGAATTATTCAGTGAGATAGTGGCAAATGACTTTAAAAATGTCCCTACGCTCAAATATTTTGCACAATATTGAATGAAGCATACTATACATTTTGTTAGCTCGTGGGAAATTACAAAAATAATCCCTCAACTCACATATTTTGCACAACTTGAATGAGGCAAACATCTATTTATTGAGCCATTGAAAATGACTGAAATAATCCCTCAGCTCAAACAATTTGCACAAGATGAATGACCCTAAGCTCTATGACTTTGCACACAATTAAATGAGGCGTATATTTACTTTGTGAGCTATATAGAATGAAAGAAATCATCCCTTGGCTCAACAACTTTGCACAAACTTGAAAAAAGACATAGATAAGAGTTAGTGGAACATGACAGAGAGAGGATCCTGTTCATCAAGAGATGCAATGTGCCTCAGGATGTCCTTCTTGGTGATGATACCCAGCAATCGCCTAATTAGAGATGCAAAAGAAAAGAAAAATTTGGATGCAGTTGAACTGAAAAATTTGATATGACTTTAGAATATCATGCATTTCCCATAAACAGCAGCCCTAAGCTAGCTTGAGCTTAGTAAAAAAAAAAATAGGTTAAGGGAATGTGTCTTTGTCATCAAGTTTCTGAACAACTGTCATTGATAAACTTTCCAAAAGTTAACATGTGGTCCTATAATGCTTGTCAGACTGTCGTTTGGGGCATATTATTCATTCCATGGAAATAAACTTCCTAATGAGGTACTTTTTTCTGTTACAAGAAGAAAAATGTAGTCATTGTTTGTTAATCCAAAGGCATTAATCCATTACCATGAAGGGGTCAATATTTTGGTGGGCTAAGAAGTGATTTTGGGGGTGATTGTGTTTTACTTACCCGTTGTGTGTGACCAATGTTTGTCTGAGACCCAGCTTTCTGAACATATCCACCACTGTACTCATAGGAGTCTGATCTGTGATCTGACAAGGACACTGAGGGGAATAAAAACACCGCAAATGAACAGTAAAATGCAAACTGTCTTGAAGAATTTATTATAAGTAACAATGCTCTGAATTTTTTAAAAGTTTCCCCTGTATCATGTACATATCTTTCTATAAAACGCTGAATAAAAGAGCACTTTGCTGTTTAGAAGTTCTTTATTACACACAAATAAAATGGTTTGAAAAGCTGAGGGTCCCTCGTTAAAGGTTAAGTATACACTCCATAATAAAGAAAGCTACCCGAATCAACACAAACATACAAGTGTATGAAAGGACTTCTACAATGACATGTTGACTTTTATCAAACAGTGCTTTTCTTGCCATTATGTTGCCTTTCTCTTGACTAAGTCGCCAAAGCTAATGGTGCACATCTATTGGAAAAATCATCAGATAAAACAAATCCAAGTTAAGTTTGATAATACCTAGATTTTATTCTTTACACAACTGAGATGTAAATATTGAAATACATTCAAACCTGTCTATAGCGACCGCCCAAGGGAAACACAAAAAGTGGTCTTTGTAGACAGATGGTCTTTGTAGACAGGTTCCTTTAGTACATGTTTCAATGAGAAACCATTTCAAGGGATACAAAAAATGTGCTTGTTGTCGACAGATGGTCTTTGTAGACAGGTGGTCACTAAAGCAGGTTTGACTGTATCATTGGAATTGATGATGCTTAGGATAGCTACCTGATTAAGTATGTGCGTGATCGTTAAACCGGCGGGTCTATCAGGGGTTGTAAACTTTGGCATAGAATGAGTGAAATACACAGTAGATTGGCTGACCACACCTTCTCCTTTCTTCCTTGCTTGTCCTACAGATGTTGAAAGAGAGAGAGAGAGAGGGAGGGAGAGCATACAAAAAGAATATTATTATGTGAGAGTTATTATATAAGTGTTATTTGGTGAATGAGATCTATAGATAGACCTGAAATAGTTCTTATAGTTCTTATGTATTCTCTGGACATTTTCTCCTTCACTTCTCATTTGCTCTTCTTTTTTAAAGGCATCCGGTAACTTTGTCTCAGATTCTGAAAAAAAATCCTGGATTTAGCTCATGCTGCAATAATAATTATAAACCTTTAGGTCAGTCAGGAACCACATGACTTTTACAAGCCAATCACCTGTCTGATCATCAAGATATCTATAATTTGAAAATAAAAACCAAATTTTGTGTTTGCCTAATGATTTTCATAACACTACAGTCTATTGGGGAAAACAAGTATGGTAAAACCGGTCACTCAAAGATAGAAAGCAACGGTAAAACCTTGCGTCCAGGCATAAAACAAGTAAATAAAGAAAAACACAAGAATAATGACAGAAAAAGAATAGAATACAGAAAAATACAGCGTGAAAGGACCTTGAAAGAGAGAGAGATTCCTCAACTATTACATATTCAAATTTCTGGATGTTCTTTCCTGGGGACCCAGTGACGAGGTATTCCTTTAACCCCTTGTTAATGAATGCAATACAATACTTGAAATCCAGTCTGCATATATTATGTGTTGTTATGTTGGGCGAGCCTCTGTTTGAAAAGAATGCATACAATTTTAATATGTTAGTAAACTAGTCTATTTTACAAGTACTCTACAACATCATGCTCATGAGCAGTATCCTATGGGTCACACTGTGTATGAATTTTAATACTTACTCAATGCATAGACCAATTCTCGTCTATATACCAGTCCCACCAGTCTCTGAGATTCTTTGGATACGATGACAGGGTAAGCGTTGAATGGACAACCGGTCGTCAAGATTTCTACAGATACATAGAAAAAGAAGCCACAAAGCATTAAAACCTTATGTTGATTCATGATCATGCAAACAAATTGTGAAATAAACGGTCTAGAACTTAATTGGAATGACTGATGATGTAGTAATAGGAATCACTGTTTCATGTGAGATTTCTTAATCATCAATATGATTACAAATTGACTTAATCATGCTGATAATTACAAAACAGTTAAAAGCAATGCACACATATATGAGAACATGCACATACAAACAAAGCATCACAAGTTACTCTGAGGTCTTACTTTAAACTACATGTATTTCTATTCATAGTTGGAATATGAAGGCAATTCAAGAGCAATTTTTTTTTATAGGTAAGATTCCTAATGTTATAGTACTCCACATAAAATAAGAAAGTAAAAAACTCTTTTTCACCCATTGTCAGAAATCGAATTACTTTTTAAACAGTATCAAAATATTACGGAGAGAACCCAAAGCCGTCGGTCCTCTGGTTGCTTCTTAGCAGTCAGGTAAAATAACAACCACACACACACTCTCTACATGTATAGGTGGTTTTAAATACAAATTTGTTTTCAGTTTTCAAACTTTATTCAAAGACAGAGAGTGAAACTAACCTAAGAGTGGCTTCATGGCAATAGTCAGGGGACAGACAAGTGCAATGATCAAGTTGAGAGGCATGCACACATTAAAAAAAAAAAGCCTTCTGAATTGACAGCTTCCTAAACAACACATTGGTTCTGTTGACTGGTCGTTACTTACCTAAATCTTCTACTGTCATTGCGTCCTGGGTAAGAGCTGCAAGTGGTGGATCTCCTCTCCTACTCCATGGAAAAAAATACCTTTTCAATGTTACCCTGTTTATGAAGCCACAGGTAAACTCCTGCACATGCATGGACAAATTATTATCAAATCTTTCCCTGTATTTTTTGTGTCCATTGTTGATCATTTACAGAAATAAACATAATCTGCATAAATATGAGAATAATATGGGTATGCAGGGATAAGAAATACACTCAAAATACTGTATAAAATACTGTTCAATTATTTATATTGTTTCCATGTATCTTTCAAATGATTTTTTCCATATTTGTAATGATTATCATGCCTATGCATATTTATAACAAAACAATGCAAAATTTGGCCCATACTTACTGAGGTTTCATCACATCTACGGCTAGTGATGTGTGCATAAAATCCCTCTTACTGTCTAAGAAAGGATAACCATTCAAATGAATATGACCATCATATCTGTTGGATATTGATTGGTTAAGGATAACAGGAATTTGAAATTCATAATCTTCCAGTCTCCCAACTTTTAATTCACATCAAATCATCAAGATTATTATTTTTTAACCTTTTATCACTATAGAATCATAACTACATTCTTGTGAGAGGAAATGCACTTTAATGTAACAGTTAACTCATCCTCTTCTTCTAATATCCTCTATCTTTCTTCCTCCATCTGTCCATCCTCCCTCCCTCTATCTATCCATCCATACATTCATTCATTTTATTACATTCATCCATCCAACCTCTTCTAATTATCCCTTAATTTGTCTCTCCCTCTCTGTAGAATCCTTAATCCAATCTGTCTTCTTTATTTTCCTCTGTCTTCTTTCTTACTTTCATTCCTCCATCTATCTCTCAAATCTTCACCTCCATTTTTTCCTTTTTAATTTGTTTCTAAAGGATACATTCCTTCTTTGCTGAAGGCATCACCGACCCACTTGCTGACCATGACGGCTACCATCAGAGGTACAATGTACACCAGACCACCGGTCAGTTCAAACATGATGACCACCAGAGATACTGTCAAATCAAATCAAATCAATTCAAATCATATTCATTAAATCAATGAGAATAAAATCATATTCATGAAATCTAAAAAACATTTATAAAAGGATTCCTTATTCTATCAGTTACTAGCAAGTTTAAAGGTTTATACACATGTGAAAGTACACTGCCACTGTAAACCGCCATGTCTATTAAAAAAAAGATTAAAAAGGAAGACAAAAAAAAGGGTGCTGATCATGACAACCACCATTAAGACGACTATGTAGACAAGATCAATACAGATACCGTCAAAATTAAAATATAACTAATATACAATATCATAACACTTGTTAAATATAATTAACATTTACAGTATTAGGTAGAATGACCAATTCCTTAGTTTTTGTATTAAGCAAAGAGAATGAGACAATTCAGTAATCAACAATAGGAAGTCGATTTTATACATGTTTATGAACTGATAACTTTACAAAAAGGAAACAAAATATTGGTCACAGTGTGTGACCAATTGTAGTTATATTTGTACATTTCTATAAGTTTAATAGCATGAAATAAACACCACAAAACAAAATTTCAAATGCATCCATTGGAGAAGAAAAAAATTCCGGGTTCAGACACCCACAGACATAGCTTTATTCATTTTCACTTTACATGTCTTTTTAACAGGTTTCATCCAGAGTATTCTTGCATTTAGTATATTTCATAACGTAACACTTTGTTATACATGTTCACACAAGCAAAATGTAAAACAAATAGATCTATGGATTTAAAGTTTAAAATTTTGTAATGTCATTTGGCAAGGAATTAATCTACATTTACCACTCTCCACACAGGTGAGATAAATGGGTACCCAATAAGAAGAACATTCTTGACTCCTTGAGCGCCTTTTCGTGTTGGCTCGGCAACAGGCGGGGTAATAATATGATTGCAATTATTATTATTATTATTAGTAGTAGTAGTAGTAGTATTAGTATTAGTATTAATATTAGTATTAGTATTAGTATTAGTATTAGTATTAGTATTAGTATTATCATTATCATTATTATTATTATCGTTATTACGATCTTCTAAGTGTGAAAGGGGAGCTTGTATCTTACCTGTCATTCTAGTGACACCGCCCAGTGTAGCTGCCGCTCCTACCATGGCATAGAGACCAGGGGTGATGCACTTCCCAATGAACTTACACTCATGGAAGATGTACCAATCAGGGTTTTTACTGCAGGGCAAAACAAAGCAACAGCAATGTATCAGGAAGAAGGTACACGTAGGTCTAACATTTGCCAGTGATTCAACGATTCTTAAAGCCCCACTGCACTACTTATAGCTACTTGCGCCCTCTATATAGCAAACAAATGCCTTATCGGTGACCATTGATCCCCCATGATCCTCTTTTTCTTATGTTAATTGAGAGCTTATTTGATGAGATAACCACCTGTCAGTGACCATATGCAGGGAGGTCTAATCCCTCCTGGCCAAACTAGTGCGGTGGGGCTTTAAAGGCATCCACAAGTTATTTTTGAAAGACTGCGTACAGAGATTGATCAGAAATTTGTCAGAGTGGGTTAAATCTGCACTCAGTTTTCCTTAAAAAGGTACATGCACCAGTATGGAATATTCAAATCAGATAACAATGAACAATGCTCAGGGAATTCAGTATTTTGTCACAGGTAACATCCCAAGCTGGGGCTTGCTCCCATACATTGTTTAAGAACCTTACATACTGTATGCCCATGCAGGTTATTGAAGTCCATTCCGACGGTATAAAAATCACTCTGCACAAATCTGTACATGTACAGAGAGATAGTGGTGCATTCAAACACTTCACATCTCATTGCATGTTGGTCAAGAGGAGACTTGTTAACCATCCAAGTGGGGATCAATTCTATAAGTATTCCAGGGGGGCGTTTCACAAAGATCCTAAGTAAAACTTAACTCTAAATTGGACTTAAAAATTATGGAGAGCCATTTGTAGCCTTAAAATAAAATATATTCATAAGTGAAAACTCAAGTATTTTAGACTTTTTTTAAATTACCCATCGAGAATGTGAAATCTCCTTGATAATAGAAAAAATGAATGATTTGAATCAACATATTATGCCTTTTAAAATAGCTTTAAAAAAAATATTTTCAAAGATGCAAACGGCTTTCCATAACTGTTAAGTCCAACTAAGGATCTTTGTGAAACACCCCCCAGAGTGAGTTTGGTCCCTGCTACTCACAATGCAATCTGCTCCACCAAGACACCCATGATTCTTCCTACGATGGCTCCCACAGCCATGCTGGGGATGAAAAGGCCTGCTGGAACCTACCAACAAAAAAAGGATAAAGCGGCTATCATTCATAAATTGTCACTGTAGAGAGAACATCTACATTTGTTCTGGGCTATTCCCCATCAGATATATTGGGTTAAAATTTGAGTTGCTTGTGGAAAAAGAAAATGAACTTTTTTAGAAATGTGATTTTCTCTTTGGTATTCAGATACCGTTTGCCAATTGACTTTTTGGTACCCTTCCTTCAAATTGTTTTTAATCACTCATGCGTATAATATGCATCATATGAGTTGCATCAAATGAACGAGAAAGTAGATCTTAGATAGCTTTACAAATATGTGTCATTTATTAATTATAATTATAATTATAATTATTAATAATTCTCGGTTTCATTTTTTCTGGGATGCACTGTATGGAACATACCTTGATACCAAATGTGAAGATTGTGAAAATAGCTTTGAATGCTAGGGCTAAAGCAAGAAGCCAGAGTGCATTGAAGACACCTGGCCCTGCCTCAGCCGAGGGATAGACGGACTGGTCGATCTTGGTGTAGTTTCTCTGATAATCACTGTGGAGCAGAGAACGGGGAAAGAGATAAAATGATATGAAATTATACATATGATATAGGACTGAAACAGTCAATATTAGTAGATGCATGAGAGAAGGGAGAGAAAGAGAGAGAGAGAGGAATGAATATGGTCATCAAATAAAGAACAATCTCACCAATATTACGCATTACTTTACACAATCTATTCCATACTAGCTAATTAAAAGAATGTGTACTTTTAAATCTGTTTCAGGCTTACCTCTGTGACTGGGTAATGCTTGAATCTAAACTTCTTCATAACTTAAAGATTTTAGATTTAATTTGTTAAAGAACGCGAATAGGGAGACAGGGGATTGAGACTGACAGGAAAACAGAGACGGAGAGACAGGGAGATAGATACAGAAAAAGACAGGGGCTGTCAAAGCAAGAGAGAGAAAGAAAGAGAGAGAAAGACGGGAGAGTGAAAGAGAGAAAGAGAGAGGAGAAGATTGAGATATTTAGAGAAAGATGGATGAGACGATTAACAGAGACACATAGTGATAAACGTATCATTGTTGGGAGATAAAACCTGGTAACTACAAAATGTTAAAAATCTAGGGGAATGGAAAGAACAGTCAGAACCTTTTTTTCTAATAAAGGAAAATTGTAGTGCATGACATGGGTTTATGAGAACATCATATTGGTCCTTAGCTACAAAATTACATGGATGAGATAAATATGTTTGTCAGAAATTGAGTTACGAGGTTTTATTATCCCTCCTTTCCAAAAAGTCGGTAAGAAACCAATAATAAAGTTTTAGTTACCATAGTAAATTATCATCTTCTGGTCCACATTCAGAGAAGAGTAGACGGATGAGCTTGCTAGTGTTCATTCTGGTATACTGGTTGGGAAAGCTGATTGCTGCTGTGAGGAATGCAAGTACTATCACCTGGGAAATATAAACATGAACATAAGCATATACATATTAATCTCAAGGACATACAGCATACTAAATACTCTCAACATTTAGTATACAACATATAAGACTCTCTCAACACTTTATACAACATAAAAGACTCTCTCAACACTTAGTATACAACATAAAAGACTCTCTCAACACTTAGTATACAACATAAAAGACTCTCTCAACACTTAGTATACAACATAAAAGACTCTCTCAACACTTTGTATACAACATAAAAGACTCTCTCAACACTTAGTATACAACATAAAAGACTCTCACAACATACTTGACTAAAAATAGCTGTTGGTCTTCAAACTGGGCTCTTATTTTATACATTTTGAATAAAGAATAAGATTTCCTTGCACCCTCTTCAAATTGCTAGTCAGATATAAAACTATCAAATAATATCTGGGAAACATTAAAAAAAAACAGTTAATGATAAAGAGTAGTTCCTCATACTTCTCATTTTTCCTGTGTATACACACTACCGTGGGATTACTCAATTCATAATGAAACTATTTGTTCTCTATGAAAAGGTTATAGTTCCACTCTCTATCCTCTTTTGGTCATCCAAAATATAGAACAATCTCACCAATATTACGCACACACAATTACATACTGGTTTATCAAAAGAATGTGTTCTTTTAAATCTTTTGTATCAGACTTACCTCTGTGACTGGGTATCGCTTTAATCTAGAGTTCTTCCTAAATTTACACCATTTCAGATTCAATTTGTTGAAGAATGCACCATAGAGACCCTGGAAAAATAGAACAATTATAATATATTCACAGACATTCAGGCAAAATTCATTAAAATTTATTTTTATACTTTCATTGAAGAAGACAGAAAAAGGACAAAATTAAACTTCACAACAATTAAAATTGCACAATTTCACCCTTACAACTGAAAAGACTGAATCATACCGTACAAAGAAGATTGATATATTTCTGATTAAAATATGGAATTTTGCAAGGTGAGAAACATGTTAATAAGAAGATAATCCTGCATCATAAAAGAGCATAATCAATCCATGCAAACTCAAAATATTGCTGTAAACCGACTATTTTGTTCATATTTCAACAATATATATTAGATATCACTCCTCATTACAAACTTTCACAATTCTTTTTAGAACTGAAAGGCCCGAATTCACAAAGGAGGTTTAGATTTAACCCATGGTTTAAAACCTCATTTACATAACCCATGGTTTAAAATGAGCGCAAAATAAGCGCGACACAAGTCAGAGGTCCAATATTAGACGCGCGCAATGCAAGGTACGCTTATTTTGCGCAAATTTTTAAACCATGGGTTATGTAAATGAGGGTTTAAACCATGGGTTCAATCTAAACCTCCTTTGTGAATTCGGGCCAAATAGTTTTTTCTCTGTCCACCAAGTCTGTAGTTTCAATAATGCATATCAAAATGCCAGGAAACAAATTTCCAATGAGTCTATGAGAATGAGTTGGAGACTAGCCTTACCCCAAATATCCCTAGGATGATGAAAAAGAAGAGCTCATACAGAGACCAAGGCAGATCATACTCCACATAGAACATGACCAGATGATCGGTACCGAAGGGGTTGACGCTACGCAGGACGAAGGCAGCTACCAGGGCACAGAAGAAAGATCGCCATAGCGTCTTGAGCGGGAAGTAATAGCTTATCTGTAATGAGAAGACCATTAATGCAGGTGGAATGCACAGTAATACCACATGGGGGGTGTTTCACAAAGACTAAGATCGACTTTAAGTTGGACTTAACTATGGCAGGCCATTCATGCCACTGGTTGCTCTCACTATTGCTATCTGTCTGTCTGTATTTACTTCTTTCTCTGTCTGTCCCTTCCTCTCTCTGTGCCTCTCTCTCTCTCTGTCCCTCTCGTCTCTCTCTCTCCCTCTGTGTCCCTCCCCTTCCCCCTCTCTCTCTATCTCCCTCCCTCCCTCCCTCCCCTCCCTCCCTCTCCCCCTCTCTCTCTTTGTCTCATCCTCCAATACTAATCTGTTTACCTCCTCCAAGCTGAATAGGACGCCCCCTATAGGAGCACCAAACGCCACCGAGACACCTGCTGCAGCAGCTGCAGAGAGCACCTAAAGAGGAGAACAATTAGTGATTTGAAGTTGGGTGTTTCGGGCTCATGTTAGTATTTAATAAACACTAACACCAGCCCTAAACACACTGAAATGGAAAACAGCTGGTGTTAAGACTTGACCTCTGAAAATCATCAACTTTCGAAACTTGCAAAATTGTCGTCTGCTGAACCGAGCTTTCAGGCTGGTGTTAATATTTTATTATTTTATTATTTTTTGGCTTGATTTAAGAGCTCTTGACTGCTCTAAACACTAACACTAACACCCAACTTGAAATAATTCAATGTATTTCATCTAACAGAGATTTATTAGGAGCATCTCAAGATCATAAAGAGTTGCTTGAATCAGTAGATAGAGAAGAAAAAAAAGAACAGAGTATTTTGTTCTTACAAGGATCTTGAAATTAAAGAATTGAGAAATATTTCCCCCTTAATATTAATAGCCATTCACAGTATATATCTCTTTTGAATTTGAAAACACTGAGAAAATAAATAAAAGGGAAAACAAAGAAGACATGCAATAAACAGGTATATATTTCAACCATACAACTGATAGTTAATTGTTTATGTGCTTTTTGCTAAGCTTAATATGACATACACTGTCAAAGTCCTATTCAAAGAACTGGCTCATTGTGGATATGACACCAACAAAGCACAAGCACATTTACTTGGACTCAAACCCAAGGCAACCCATCGACAAGACCATTATTATATCCATTGTCTTTGACCAAAACTGCCTCCACAAATAAGAGTCAGTGAATTATAAAGAAAGCTTAGAAATAAAGATAAGTTGATCATGGACACCAGGGACCCGTTTCACAAAGCTTTTTTTCAATGACAAGTGACAAACATCAGTGACAACTCTGCTGATAACCAATCAGAAGCAAGGATTTCACTAGCTTATAACAGAAACTGTCATTTGTCACTGATGACAAGTTTTGTAAAACGCCCCCCCAGGTGAAAGCAGGGACTTACCCTTGACTTACCTCTCTTTTCTTTGCCTCATTATTGTAGTACTTTGGGAAGAAGTAGGTAAAGATGTTGCCACAGCAGCAAGCGACGTGTACCAGAGGTCCTTCCTTACCTAGACTAAGACCAGCAGCCACTGCCATCATCATGGTCAGTGTCTTGATCAGCAATGTCCACTTGCCCAGGTAGCCCCGCATGATGAAACCACTCAGGATAGTTTTAATCTTTAAAAAAAGGAAACATTTAGTCAGATGTATTAAACTGTTAATTGTGTTCAGATCATTTGCACCAAAGATCTCAAAGGGATCCGGTAACTTTTGTCTTAGATCCTTAAAAAAAATCCTTGATTTAGCTCATGCTGCAATGATAATTATAAACCTTTAGGTCAGTCAGGAACCCCATGACTTTTACTCGCCTGTCTGATTATTAAGATATTTATGATTGAAAATTGAAACCAAATTTTGCGTTTGCCAAACGGTTTTCATAACACTACAGTCTATTCAGAAAATCAAGTATGGTAAAACCGGTCATTCAAAGGTTTTTACTTTTTGAGGCACTTCTTGATCATTTTGAAGAGCAATTTTTTTAGGGCTTCAATATAACACCATATCACAGACACTGATAACACGTAGGGCCGTGCATCTCAGATTTAACATTGTTAAACGATCCCTTTAACAGATTTAACATTGTTAAACGATCCCTTTAACAGATCACATATGGAACTGTTTCCCACAGGGTATATCCTGAGTTCCCACCAGTCAATAAACACAATTATAAATCATACAAAGAGTTAGGGACCAAATTAAGAAATGGCGAGGGCAACACAACCATGAAAATGCATCAATAACAGCTGGTAAATTGCTTTGGTCCTCCTTAACCAGGATCATTTTAGCAGAATCATCAATATCATACAGTAATAATCATTTTACCAAACCAATAGATTAAGTGTCAAAATACAAGTCATGTTTCAGTGTAGAAATTATGCATAATTATGTATCTTTAAGATATATGTATTCTTCTATTGGGGAAACAACTATTAGGAGCTCCGGGGATGAATCTTGACAGTTGCATGTATATGTGTCACAATGAACTCTCTCAATAAATCATTTAACCGAAAACCGTCCGGTGTTGACTGGCGGTTAAACGGAATTGGAGATATCTGTGATGTTACAACACTAGTAAGCACCTACCTCTGGGATCCCCGATCCACAAGCATAGGGTGCGAACATGCGCACCAGCAGGACGGTGATGGTAGCAAGCCCCACGCCCCAGACTACAAACATGAGATAAGCGATGACATATGCCAGGGCATCGTCGGGCGACTTGTGGTGGAAGAGCGCGGACCATGGGACCCACTCGGAGCAGTTGTAGGAGCCAAAGAGGGTGGTGTTCCGAATCCAGCAGCATTCCTCGCGGTTGAGCCAGAAAGCGTTTTTGCAGACACCAAGCTTGAGGTCACTCAACCAACTGGTACCAATGTCCACTATCCCTGCGCAAGCTCCTACGTATGACAACAAACAGAGAAAGAAAATAGATTTGTTTTGAATGCACTTTGAAACCATTTCCTCTAATTTGGAATGCAAAATGGTCTGATTTTTAAAAATTAAAGGCCCTGACCCAAAGAAATCAAAAACAATTTTAATCACAGAAGCAACATGACTTTACATAAATTAACGAGTGACCTTTCAATAGGTCACCTTTGAACTTATGACCAGACCTGCCAACCTCTGGAGGTCAAAAACTGATTCTTTAATCCCAAAAGTTGTATTTTATTGACAAAGATTGTATTCTAAAAAAACGCACAGATCAATGCCTCTTACAGTTCCTACATACAGGAAGGATTTTTTGTATGGATCATTGGTTGAATATGCATGAATTCGTTAAGAGGGGGTGTCCGATGAACCAATGAAAATTCCCAAATTGCCGATGTGAGATTCTTGTAGGATACTTTACAGGACAGAATGGGCCCCCCCCCCAAAAAAAAAGTGTTTTTTGGGTGGAAAATCGTACTGTCGTATTTACTTCTGAAAATCGTACAGAATATGATTAAATCCTACTGGTTGGCAGCTCTGTATGACCCCTTTAACAAAGAGCAAAGAATCCAAGAAAACCTACCTGTGGCTAAGCCAACCAGCAGGACAATGATCCAACCAGACAAACTGAAGATCATGTCCTTGATGGTGCCCCAGCAGGAGTCCTTTCTGTTCTTCTTGAGGTCTTTGCGTTCCTTGCGGTAGCGGGCCGTGTCGCGCACCCAGTCGATGGTGTGGAAGTCATCGTACTGGCTTATCTCTGCAGAGAGCTTGTCCAGGGACTCTGGAACCACAATGTGAGACAGTTTCAGTACAGTTTCAGGCAAATGTTGCTCTGAGGTTTTAGATATTGTATGACATTGCCTCTATACTTCATTAAGGCGTTTTTATAAGATATCACAGCCCAATTTTCTATCAACAGATACCGGTAATCCTGTGAAATATTTGGTAGAAACATTCTTCTAAAACAAGACTTTCTATTTGATTCATAACATTATCAGTACAGTTTCAGGCCACTACTGCTCTGAGGTCTTTGATATTGTATGTCATTGCCTCTATACTTCAATAAGGAGTTTTTACAAGATATCACAGCCCTATTTTCTATCAACAGATATTCCTGTGAAGTATTTGGAGAAACATTCTTCTAAAACAAGGCTTTCTTTTTGATTCATTACCTCTCGTTCCTCCCATCAGTGTCTAAAAGTCTTCTAACCACGATTAGTGTTGGACCTCTCTAGAGATACCCATGGCTGAGAAATATACAAAATAACCTGGCAAAGGTAAAAAAGTTACACAACAAACTGACCTTCATTAATATTGAACCTCTAATGACTATGACCATGATTACTAATGACTCACAGCATAATAGCATCCCGTACTAAACCTCTTCAGTACTGGACCATCACTGTGAGATGTACAAAATACTAGTACTAATACTACTACTAATAATAGTATGTCCATTTATAGCACAGTTACTATATGATCATTGATATTGGCCGGCACGACTTTCATATTTCAGCACACTAAATTTCAAATTGATTTCAAATTTGGGCCCCCACCCCTAAGAAATCCTGGATCCGCGCCTGCATTCTAGTCTACAGAATAATCAGTGTTGCAAAGCATACTAACCTCCATTATTGTAAGATCTCCCTAGTGAGTGCCTGGGAGACGTCCTAAAAGACGATGTCGTTGCAATGTCGGTCACATCAAGCAACTCCTCATCGTCGGTGTCTCTGAAGGGACTTTGGGAGATGTCCGTCTCCTCTGTACTGCTGTAGCCTTGACCGGTTCCTTCCACGATGAGATGGGTTGTGTCTTCTGTAGCCATGTTATCCAACTCAAACCACCTACAATGTATAGAAAAACATATTTTAATTCAGTGATGGTGCATCTGAGGGGCACAGGGTCTTGCGCCCCCTCCCTAAAATTGTAAATAATTTGATTTAAAAATTAAAAAATTGCTTGTCAGATACTATGGATGTAGTTATGGCCCTGCAAAATGTAGCTCAAAGCATCTGCATCATGTTAGGAAAACAAACTTACATTTTGCCCCTAAATATTTGAATAATTCGATAATCTCCCATCAATTTTGATGGTGTGCTTGCTGTCAGAGATTAAGCGATGCGCATGCAATTACGACTCTGAAAATGTGACATACATTTTTCTTTCTTTCTATTTTGTTTCATCACAGATTTGCCAGTTGCCACTGCCATTTATTTCAAGCACCAATACTTGTCATCCTTTCACCTTGCACACACACACCAAAAAGAACAATTTAATCAAATTCAGATTTGAAAATACACAATAATGCGATAACACTATCTTATAATTTTAAAGACACAAACCAGGGGGGCGTTTCACAAAACTTTTCATCAGTGACAAATGACAGTTTTTGTTATACATGTAAGCTACTGAAATCCTTGCTTCTGATTGGTTATCAGCCAATTTGTCACTGATTTGTGTCATTTGTCATTGCAAAAAGGCTTTGTGAAACGGGTCTCAGATCAGATACACTCTAGGGACCCACTCAGTCTTAACCCATTGACTACTGAATTTCCTCATTCCCATCTAGGAATTAAAACGAAGCCACTTGTTTCCAGTAGCCAATGAGTTAACATCACCATCCATAGGATGCAGGTACAGTGTATAATTCTTAACCTAAAGTAGATCATGATATATAGGAAGACCACTGAATTAAACTTTCAGTACAACTCAAATCAGCAAACATTGTCTGCCTTGTAACAAATAGGCTGCAAAAACATTCTTTCAAGATTCCTGGCATTGGCATAGAACTTAGAAGGTGAAAACATGATTTTTTTTTTCCCAATTTTTTTATTGAAATATATTTATTCAGGATAACAAGAACCAGTTATACATTGTAGATACAAAATCTGTTTTTTATCATGGTCCTGATAAAAATATAAGAAGGATAAAAATGTAGTACACAGAAATATAAATAATAACAGTACCCAAAATAATTTCACTACTCACTCTTTTTGAAAGCACCAGCATCTCATATTTTCAGCTGCTCTGCCTGACAATAAAATACTAACTAAACTTGTACAAGTATATGAATATGTATGTACACATCAGTATTTAGCCTCTTTTAATTGCACAGGTACTGCACATTTTGTATCCCTTTTCAGAAACCTCCCAAAACTGAAACTTTATTCAAATAGACTCGACCAGAGACAAGAGTAAAGCATACAGACATATCAGACTTTGGACTTCTGAGTGCCCAAGCGTGACACGGACTGACACCGCATCCTTATTTCACATCAAACCAAAGAATACAACCTATTACCTTTATACATGTATGAAAGTTAACAACAAGCAAAAAACATGAGCACAACTATTTTTATAATAAGCAAACTTGAGGCAACTGCAATAGCCTTGTGCGTCTCTCCTATGGAAATGTGAGAACTTAACAATGACGTTTTACCTAATCCGAATACGATTTCTACGGGATATTGAAATTGCCCTTGAGTTGATTTTTCAATAGTCGAAAATAGTCGCGATCGTGTTAACAGTAAAAACAAAGCTTTATATTAACTGTGTGAGTCATACTTGTATTTCCCTTTGTAGCGTTTGGTTTAAAATCTATTTAATACCCGGTAATACATATTAAAGAGGTTAACATGTAATTGAAATGGAACAAAAACTTCATATAAAAATGTGACACCCGATGAGTCTCTGAAATCCCTGTTTTTTCCTCATTAGCAAAAAAAATATTTAAAAATAGGACAATAAAACAATCCAAGCATGATGGAGGGCTTGGAGGCCACAGACATTTAGGTCATTTTTATCAGTTCTTTTCAGTTTTTCCCATTGTTGTTGGTCATTAACCCATTGGCTACTGGAGCTGGGTAATTCCCGTATTAAGCCCTTGGGGAGTTGAGGATTCAAAAGTAAACAAATGTACCGGTAACGGCTTTGCAGATAATAGACAAATAGCGTAAGTTTATGTTAAAAAATTGTTTCAGCTAAGTCTATGTTCATGTTCACATCAATATACAAACAACTTCCTTCATATTTTTGGCATTCCAATGCCATCAGTTATTTATAACAAGGAGTCAAAGAAGATTTGATTGTGTGCATCCAACTGTACTACACTAATTGATTTCTTGAAGACTAAAATAAAATATGTAATAATAAATTGTTTTCAATATTTAACAAACAGAAAATTCAGAGAAACAAACTAAAAAGGCTTTGAGGAAAATCAGACGATGGAAAGCAGTACACCATTAATGATAATCTAAACAAGTTCGCTACGTCATGAACATGAATTGATCATTTGGTCATTAATTTGTAGCGCAATTGTTCAGTGTTTTGTATAATTGAGTGAGTGTTTATGAGGTCACCCTTTTGTGTGCATAGTAACTTTAATAGCTTTCATGCTGTACATGTATTTTCAACTTTGGTAACTTTTATCTCCTTAGTTATACACCCTACAGTATAACTGCAAAATAATACATTTTTAAAAAGGAAATTAGTACATGCATTAAAAAAGGGCATGAGGTATACACAAAAGGGTTTACATATACATGTATATTGACAATCTGATGTTTTTGCTAACGATACCTTAAGCTTTTTGATGGCCCCCTATAGCATATTAATTGTACTGCTTTCCTGCAGAAAAATTATGTTGTAAAAATTGTGCGTAAAGCGTAATACCAACAGAGTGTATGAAATTTTCTCACTTTTCAAGGATCACTTATTTTGATAGAGCTATGAACTCTCAAGCACAAAGTGTCACCTTGTGTTTGTAAATGACTTTTTCTTCAGTTGTAGCATGTTCCAAGACATCAATTTTTGAGATAGTGACATCTCTGGAAGTCGTGGGCAATATGATTTCCTAGTTGCACCCACAAAATTTGCTGTCCTTTTTTAAGATCTTAAAATTTATGTTGAATATAACTAGAAACGGCGGATAGAATATATCTCCCATTCAAAAAAATTGCATTCACAAAAGTGTCAGAATTGAACTATATTATAGTCTTCTTCTTCTTCCCGATGAGCAACTGTAATCAACAAGCTGATTATTTGGTTACTTCTAAACTGTAGACAGTAGCACTCGTAAAACTCAAGAGGTTTGTGAGTAATAGAAAATGTTAAGATACTTACTTCAAATACGATAATGGCAATTATTTTAGTGTACTAAGGCGCACACGAAGATTCGCTGAATTCAGCAAACTCCATGCATGTGCCTTCAATTACTAAACTAATCACTATTATCGTAAAGCGAGTATTAATTTGACAACACAAAACAACTAATTATTTGTACACCGCGTCACTGCATGTATTCGCATTTCCGGCAGAACCAACATTGCAAACTTGATCGATCGATCGATCGAAAGAGAGAGAGAGAGAGAGAGAGAGAGAGAGAGAGGTCAGAATTTTTGTTTAATGTAAATGGCATGTAAGCCATGTAATTGGCTCATTACCATCAGTAACATATGGAAGGTAACCAAAATGATATCACTCCTGTATCAAATTTTCACATTTTTAGTTAAATTTACCTTTACCGATTTCAAAGTGCCTTGTAGAACTTGTATGAGAAGAAAGAAGAGTCCACTAGTAAACTCTGAAGCCAGTGTGTAACACACATACATGTAGCAGCGTTACTAACCTGGCTGTGTATAAAGTTGGGCAACACTGTACTGCAGTACATTCACGCAACATTTTGTAAAACTTGCTGTATGATACTTTTAAATGGTTTGATAAACAATTTAATGAATCAATGATGATGATCATCATCATCTATACAGGATTGTAGGATATCCTGTAGGTCTCCCGGTAAGATCACTTGGTACATTAGTAAAGGTCTATAAATCAGTGCATGCGTGGATGTCAGACTATGCTTTTTAATACAAAGTGTTTGTCTGACCAAAAAGAATCCGAGCTGTGTTTAAATGAATTGATGTTGGTAGCAGTTACTAGAGACACTGGTAAACTGTTCCAAGACTGGATGACCCGTTTGCTAAAAAAGTTACTCCTGACATGCAATCGACAGCGAGTAGTGAATAACTTCAATGAATGGCCTCTTGTTCTCTGATTCTGTGATTTCACAAAAAAACATTCTGGATCGAGTCTTTCTATACCATGAAATATCTTGAAAACTTGGATCATGTCCCCTCTTTCCCTCCGGTAATGTACAGAGTAGAGATTGAGCCGTTCAAGCCTTTCGCTGTAAGATAGGGCGCTGAAACCTGAGAACAGTCTCGTCGCTGTACAAATACGTAAAGAATGGAACTTACAAGTTTTGGTGATGAACATTTCCTTGGTTTTGCAGATATTTGAGCCTAATTTTGCCGATTGGGGCAACCGTATTCAACTATGTTCCACCATTTTCTAATTTATGATGTTTTTTCAAAATGAAGGGAGACCTCAATGCCTGATTACTTAATTCATGGTATATGTTGTTTATCGTTGCTTTCGAACGCGATCGGTTGTCAATGTCAACACAGGTCAGCGACAGGCTATCTGTGCATGCAAGATAGACAGCCATCCGTTTGATATTGCGCAACTGCTTTAAATGACGTCACTGGTAGAGTGTCCGCAACGCATGCTTTTTTATTTTATCAATATCAGGTGGTGGTGGTGGTGGTTGTGAAGGAACTAAGCAGTTGTCTCTCGAAAAGGAGGGAAAAAAAGGGCTTTAAAGTATTTTACTGGTATATAAAAGTTTTAAAAATTGATCGTTTGATTCACTCATGTATGAGGTCCATTCCGTTTTAATGGTTAGACTTCATGCATTGTAGGACTACCCCAGGAGGGTCACTCTCAAACACAAGAAATGACCTGATTTTAAGAAAAAGTTGAAAACCTGTGAAACTGAAAAGATACCCTTTTATAGGTATTTGTGAGATCAGTGCTTGAAAAACACCCCTTAAGGAAAATGTTGACGACGCCGAACGTGTGAATCTGAAAAGGTACCCTTTTCAGGGTTTTTGTGCAATTGGTGCTTGAAAAGCACCCCTTTTTAAGGAAAACGTTGACGCTGCCGTCCCGCCCCCCCCCCCCCCACTCAGTGTTATTTAGGGTACGTATGCTCATTCCCTCTTTTTGAAAGCACCCCCTATCTGAGGACTGCCAACATTTCCGAACCCCCCTTTCGGGGCTTTTCCTGCCTTGGAGACCCCCCTAAATCATGAAAAATGCTTAATGTACCCCCCTAAATTCGGAATAATTTCTAAGGAGTCCAAAGAGATGAGAGAAAAAAAGAAAAACCACCCCCTTTTTAAAGAAATCTCCGGGTGAAAAGTTAATACACCCCTTTTTTTACAATTCTCGGTCTGGACTTTGTTGCACGAAAAGTACCCCTTTACCGGACATTTTTGGTAACACGCATGGGGTCCCTCTGTTCTCGGAGTGGGGGGGGGGGGGGGGGGCTGCCGTATAGCTAAAATTGAAAAGGACATCCTTTCAACGCTTTTTCTGGACGCGGGTGCATAGCCAGTCATGTTGGGAGGACTACTAGACTTCAAGCATTGTTGGACTTCTTCTAGTACAGTTGTAGGAGTGCATACCAGGCATGCAGGACTAGGAGTGGTAGTTCTAGACCTTTTATTTTTGTAATTAACACCTCTCCACATTTTCCTGTTGAAATCATGTGATCAAATCATCATTCAAAGCAACTAGCCTAGATCTAGATCTACGGAATAAATTGAACAAACTAAAACAAAATATTCTCTCTACTTCTGAATTAATCATACATGTCTACCTAACTGAATATATAATTTGAATTTTGAAAACAAAGTGAAAGTGCACATCAAAACAGCAGATAACACAAATAACATCAGTAACAGTCAGCTCGTTCACATCAGAAAAGTAAGCATGTGGGACTACACTACGAAACAATTAGACTCTCTCTTTGAATGTATTTTAATAAAATGGTACAAAAAGCAATTTTTACATACCGATGAGAATCAGAATTAGACTGTGAATTTTCACCTTTCTTTTTGCTTCTATGCCTCTCATAAAAGGCACTCATTTAAAAATAGCCCGATGGGCGATAATATTCTCGTCTTCTCAGCTCCGCGACGACTGTGAGTGAATGAGACCTATGACGTAATCTGCTCATAGTACCACGACGCGATGATCGCGATCTGCATATCTGCGACGTCACGCGCTCTTAGCTCTCGATCTTCATTCTCGACTTTTATTTTCCTCTCAACAATTAATTCTCCTCAAAACGATGGCATCACCGAGAGGGCTGGAGGAAGCAGAGGCACCCATACAAATTGTTGCCACAACTGTTTTTTTTACACCTGATCGCTATAGTAGGGCTGCATCGTTCACAATAATCACTATATATAGCTCAATCATCATCGATCATCGATCAGCAGCATCCACCACGGTCGACCACCACATCATCATCACCATCATCACCATCACCAAGTTCATCATAATATCATCATAATTGTCTTCATCATAACATCATCATAACCACTATCATCAGCGGCAGCATTATCATCATCATCATCATCATCATCATCATTCAGCGTCATCATATCACATGATCTTTTTCTCCTGTTAGTATTTAACACAATCGAGTGGCGTAGTGTGGGGCCATGCAGACGGGGGAGGGTGCAAGATAGGTCTTATCACCCGGTCTCGCTTTGCCACAAAATGATTAATTAAATTGATCATCGCAATGAATTTGTTATGAATAGCAGTCTGAATAATTGCCTTAATTTTGCTAAGTGTCCTTGTGCATGCATGACTTGTCATGGCATGCACTTTTTTCATTTAGCATTTTCATTTACGTATGAATTTAATCAATTTGATCGCTTACTATATTTGCCTGAACAATGGACAAGATGTACTAACCTATTTAGGACAGAGTTCTACATTTTGTTATGATTTTGCTTATTATGATTTTTTTAATTTCCAGGCACACAACGATATATTCCAGATACAGGATGTTAGTATTGCGGCATGGATTCGAATCCCGTACCTTGTGGTTCATGGTCCTGAGACTTACTCGCTAAACAGCTTAAGGTAATAACACAATCGAAATGACACCTTGTGTCCATGCAACGGGCATATAAGCATTGTGATTCATTTTGACATTGAGATATTGTCACGTGTCTTCATCCTCTTAATAACAAAGAGACACATATTTTCTCCAATTAAAGTCCACGCAAATTATTTTGACGGTAGTATATGCATTGGTTTATTAAGCATCATATGATGCAAACAAACATCGCAAAATCAGAAAAACGGTGAGTTGGTAGCTATAAATATCTGGGAGCTCATAACCGTTATGCCTGAGGAAAATACACATTGTACTGCGTCAGGGATTCGAACCCTGTACCTTTTGGCTCACAGTCCACTTAACCACATGCAGGTAATAATACAATCCAAACGAACGTATATAAATAGTGTGATCCCTTTTGACATTTAAATATTGTCACGTGTCTTCATCCTCTTAATAACAAAGCGACAATTATTTTCCTCACATGTATAGCCCCACTGCACTACTTATAACTACTTGCGCCCTCTTTACAGCCAACAATGCCCCGTGATGCCCTTTTTTATGTTTATTGGGAGCTGATTTGATGAGATAACCACCTGCCAGTGACCTTGCAGGGGGTCTAATCCCTCCATGCCAAACTAGTGCAGAGGGGACTTAAGTCCGACTAAACAATATAGTCTAAATTGGTTTATCAAGCTTTGCCAATGATGCAAACAAGTATAACAACAAAACGAATATAAATAGATAAACAAACACAGCATAACCAGGATAACGGTGAGTTGGTAGCTACAAAGGCCTACCAACTCATAAACCATCATGACTGATGAAAATACCTAACGTACTGCGTTTGGGATTCGAACCCCGTACCTTGTGGCTAACAGTCCACTTAACCACATGCAGGTAATAATAAAATCGAAATGACACCTAGTGTTCAACGTGCGTATATATATATAAGCATTGTGATTCCTTTTGACATATAGATAGTGTCACGTGTCTTCATCTTCTCAATAACAAAGCGATATTTATTTTCCTCCAATTAAAGTCCGCATAAGTTTTCTTATATATAGACTAAATTGGTATATTAAGCTTTGCAAATGATGCAAACAAGTATATTTTTAAATACCGCACACAAATTTTGGGTAAACAAACACGGTATAACCAGGAAAACGTTGAGTTGGTAGCTACAAAGGTCTGGGAACTCACAAACCATTACGATTGATGAAAAGACCTATTAAAATTATTGATGATTTAGTCCAAGGATATTTTCAAACACTCTCACAGCACTCCTATTATATATTACGGAACACTGATTACAATTTGACTAGTACAACAACATCAACAAATCAAGAACAATATCAATATCAGACCATCAAAATTATAATGAATTGTAGATCACAAACGAAATTGTTAAAAGTAAAGAAGTTTTCTACTTAATAGGTCAGACCGTCAGAGAAATTAATATGATTATCAAGTTCACCTTGTAAATTTTTAATACTGAATCTATTCAAATTTCATTAGGAATTACTATCTGATTTTATTATTCTGATTCTTGCATTAATTCATGCGTTCGAATTAACATGATGTACACACATCAAAACTAATCAACATACTCTAGATTAAAAAATAAAAAAAAGAGATATTGTATAATTACGAGAAAACAAATAAATTTGAAATAATTATTTAAATTTAGACGAGAAAAATATTACAAGTAAAATCATTGTTTAACGTTTTCTATAAAGTACCATGGACTCACTAAAATGCGAATATAAAAGAGGATATGCAAATCTTAATCCTATAACATAATTTCAAGTCCATCACGTGAAAATTAGAGAATCAATTTTTGACTGAAACGGGAAATTATGAGGATGCAATATTAACAAGTACAATTTGCTCATGTCAATGGGATGAGTGAATGAATACATTTTTGATAGGTAAATAACATTTACATGTCTCATATACAACTTCAAAATAGTATCATAAGAAATGAAAGTATGCTTAATTAAATTTCTCTGATATAATATTGTTTATTCTGTGCGATTGTAAATTGATATTATAAAATTAAAACTAAACAAAACAAAAGAGAAATTCGAACTTCGACTTTCGTCACACAGTGCTAGCTCTAAATTCCTTTTTAGATAACCTCATAGTAACTGCATCCATCATTTTGGGAGAAGTAGCGAGAGAGGACGCTCGCTCTTGTTTCTTCATTCAGCTCGCATACTCCGTCTTTGTAATTGATGGACTTGCAACCAACTTCCTGAATGCATTTTGCGGCGCAACGCAGCTTGTCTTTCGCTGGTACTGTCTTCATCACGTGATCAGTCAAACAGTGGCCAATCAGTGGACGTCCCTCGTTGTCCTTAGCAAGGGAGAAGAAGCCTGCAGACTTAACTAGATTGTGAAATAAAAATAGAAAAATAAACGATCATAACAGTTACAAATACATGTATAGCTACAGTTAACAACTACATTATTCAAACCGCTTGTAAATTTAATGTTTAATTTTTTTCCCGTAATTCAAGAATGGTTGAATTAGGGCCTTTGTTGAAATATTTTTAGTTGTAAGCTTTAATTTTCAAGAAAGATTAATCAGGAAAAATGATTTTTTCACATACTTAAGAAATTACAAAACTTGGTAAGGGTATAAATAATTTGATTGTTAACTTCATACATTCATCAATATATGTATATACAGAGTGAGTCAGAAAAATTTCCCACTTTTTAAAAGTTGTATTGTTTGAAGTATGAATATTTAATCGTGGGTTTCATGACATGTCTTGATAGAGTTATCCTCCCAGTACATTTAGGTACCATTTTCATTTGGATCTCTGCATGCATGACTGAACATCAGACATTCTTTAAAGGACTTGCAGATCTCACGCCAAGTTGCTGGGTGAGGAATAAAATAGTGTCTTGAACGAAGACTGCCAGACAGACAAAAAAAAAAAACACACACACACACACACGCAGGCACACGCACACAAATGACCGTGTATGTTATGTGTGCGTGTGTGTGCGCATACATTTGTGTGTGTAAGTGTGTGTGTTTGTGTCTGTCTGTCTGACTGTCTTTTTTTAAAGCACTGTTTTACGTAATACCTATTGTTCAGGGGGGATGAATGAATAGATCATCCCCCCCCCCTGAACAATAGGTATCAATTACAGATTTACGCCCATGACTAGGAGGATAACTATATCAAGACATATCATGAAACCCATGATTAAATATTCATACTTTAAACAATACAACTTTTAAACAACTTTAGAGGCGCTATTTATATCATTGGAGCGTGAAATTCGGCAGGGATGTGTGCTATGATACGATTAAGAAAAAAGGTAAAAGTTGAGACAAAACCAGATTGGTCTGAGAAGGTGATGGCAATTTACGGTTTTCAGGCGTTACATTTTTAAAGAATTTTTGAGATTTTCCACGGAATCGATTTCGCGGATTTGAGTTTCCAGTATGAAGATGGCATTTTTGATGGGGTGGTTATACGTCGCAGTTGAAACAACATCCCTTAGAATATTCAGAGGAATTTGTTCGAAGTCTGTAGCATCAAGGATAGTGGATCTATAACCACGGGTGGCCAACCCGCGGCCCGCGAGCTCTTTTGGTGCGGCCTGCGGGGCATTGAAAAAGTAAGTTAAAAAAATACATAAATGAAATGCGGCCCGCATAGCAGCGATGAAATAGGGTAAAACATTTACACACAGCTATCTCTATTTCCATAATTTGTTTTCATCATTCACAACATATTGACTCGTTACTTGGTTATAACAAAACTCCTGAAATTCGCTCTCATTACATTAAATTAACGACATTAACATCACTCGCCGTGTTAATTTCAGTTTGTAATTTCCGCACGCTGTAACATTTGTAAATATACAAATGTCGATAAATATGTTTGAATGCCATACTTGTATTAAAACCCCGGGGGATTAGACATACGGGGTGTGTCGCTCTAATGGGGGACTTTTTCACACAAAAATCCCTAAACATGGGTCCCATTTTTGAACAAAAGTACCATTAAAAATGGGTCTTTTTTTTTTTAAATTTCCCAAATTTTCCAAATGAAAAATCCCCCTAAATGACCCTTTAAAATGGGTAGGGGTTTCGAGGCTTGAACGGCACTACCCCGACCAAACCGAATATGAGCACCCCCCCCCCTCCCCCCTCTAGAAACTTACAACCCTTTTCTCCCGCCTTTGAATTTTCTCATGAATCTTAATTGTAAACTGCATAGTCCCCTTTTCTTTACACCGCGTTCAAAGAGATGCAGCCCCAGAAATCACACTAAAAAAGTATTAAAGCCTGATTTTTTTCCACTGATTTTGTTGTTTGCTTGTTTGTTTTTGCAAAATTGCAGGTGTGTACACGTATTGCATGAGTGTTTTTTTTTTTTTTTTTTTGGGGGGGGGGGGGGGGGAGAAGACTACCTATACGGCCCGCCAAATTATGCCAATCGCTAGCTGTGGCCCGCGAGCTTTAAAAGGTTGGCCACCCGTGATCTATACGAAGGAAGAAAGCAATAAGGTCCTAAAACGAACCAGAAAATGACAAAATAGCGCCTGGACGGTCACACATGAGTGATTTTGGAAACGAAGAGTTAGGTGACCTAGATATATAGGAAGGCGGACTGGAGGAAAGGACCTAGATAAGAATAACAAGCACTGCGTGCAAAACGAATGGGAGTTTGGCATAAGATAAAACGCGAACAAGAACAAGGCGTTGATATCTGTGGGAATATTTTGCTTTTCACCCTAACATCAATGAAAATATAAAGTTCCGATTGCAATAAATTTCTTAATTCTAAATTCTTCTTAACCAAATTCTTTTTTTCTTTTCTTATTCCAAGAAAACATTCAATACCTACCTTCTTGTACGACGCTTCTAAGAGTAAAAGAACAGTCTGTGTTTGTCAGTCCATTATTATCAGTCACAGTATAGGTAACTGTGATTGGATTCTTAACAGAGACTACGACTCCAGGCAGATGGTCAGAGACAATGGATTGAATCCCAGCTGCATCAGTAGCTGTTGGTGGTGTCCATGTGAAGTAATGGGTAGTAGTAGTGCCAGCAGGAATAGCGAATGTCTGGTCTGAGGGACATGCCCTGACAACTGGAGGTTTTGTATCCTCTGAAATACCAAGATCATGCAAGAACAACATTTATTCCAGTGTAAAGATTTTGCTTTTCACCCTAACATCAAGTAAAATAAAAATTCATTTCTAAATATAATTCTTTTGAAAGTTGTCATGACCAAATTCGTGTCCTTTTTTTTTAATCCAAGAAACAGTCAAAACCTACCTTCCTGTACGACGCTTAGAGAAAAAGAACAGTCTGTGTTTGTCAGTCCATTATTATCAGTCACAGTGTAGGTAACTGTGATAGGATTCTCAACAGAGACTACAACTCCACGCTGACGGTCAGAGACAATGGATTGAATCCCAGCTGCATCAGAAGCTGTTGGTGGTGTCCATGTGAAGGAATAGGTAGTAGTGCCAACAGGAACAGTGACTGTCCGGTCCGAGGGACATGCACTGATAACTGGAGGGTTTGTATCCTCTGAAATACCAAGATCATGCAAGAAAAACATTTATTTCTGTGTGAAGATTCTGCTTTTCACCCTAACATTGATTAAAATATAAAGTTCCATTTTGAATAAAGTTCTAATTTTTTTAAACATTTTTTTAAAATTCCAATTAAACATTTGATGCCTACCTTCTTGTACGACGCTAAGAGTAAAAGAGCAGTCTGTGTTTGTCAGTCCATTATTATCAGTCACAGTGTAGGTAACTGTGATAGGATTCTCAACAGAGACTACAACACCACGCTGACGGTCAGAGACAATGGATTGAATCCCAGCTGCATCAGAAGCTGTTGGTGGTGTCCATGTGAAGGAATAGGTATTAGTGCCAACAGGAACAGTGACTGTCCGGTCCGAGGGACATGCACTGATAACTGGAGGGTTTGTATCCTCTGAAATACCAAGATCATGCAAGAAAAACATTTATTTCTGTGTGAAGATTCTGCTTTTCACCCTAACATTGATGAAAATATAAAGTTCCATTTTGAATAAAGTTCTAATTTTTTTAAACATTTTTTTAAAATTCCAATTAAACATTTGATGCCTACCTTCTTGTACGACGCTAAGAGTAAAAGAGCAGTCTGTGTTTGTCAGTCCATTATTATCAGTCACAGTGTAGGTAACTGTGATAGGATTCTCAACAGAGACTACAACACCACGCTGACGGTCAGAGACAATGGATTGAATCCCAGCTGCATCAGAAGCTGTTGGTGGTGTCCATGTGAAGGAATAGGTATTAGTGCCAACAGGAACAGTGACTGTCCGGTCCGAGGGACATGCACTGATAACTGGAGGGTTTGTATCCTCTGAAATACCAAGATCATGCAAGAAAAACATTTATTTCTGTGTGAAGATTCTGCTTTTCACCCTAACATTGATGAAAATATAAAGTTCCATTTTGAATAAAGTTCTAATTTTTTTAAACATTTTTTTAAAATTCCAATTAAACATTTGATGCCTACCTTCTTGTACGACGCTAAGAGTAAAAGAGCAGTCTGTGTTTGTCAGTCCATTATTATCAGTCACAGTGTAGGTAACTGTGATAGGATTCTCAACAGAGACTACAACACCACGCTGACGGTCAGAGACAATGGATTGAATCCCAGCTGCATCAGAAGCTGTTGGTGGTGTCCATGTGAAGGAATAGGTAGTAGTGCCAACAGGAACAGTGACTGTCCGGTCCGAGGGACATGCACTGATAACTGGAGGGTTTGTATCCTCTGAAATACCAAGATCATGCAAGAAAAACATTTATTTCTGTGTGAAGATTCTGCTTTTCACCCTAACATTGATGAAAATATAAAGTTCCATTTTGAATAAAGTTCTTAATTTTAAATTCTTGTTTTTTTTTATTCCAATAAAACATTCGATGCCTACCTTCTTGTACGACGCTAAGAGTAAAAGAGCAATCTGTGTTTGTCAGTCCATTATTATCAGTCACAGTGTAGGTAACTGTGATTGGATTCTCAACAGAGACTACAACTCCACGCTGACGGTCAGAGACAATGGATTGAATCCCAGCTGCATCAGAAGCTGTTGGTGGTGTCCATGTGAAGGAATAGCTAGTAGTGCCAACAGGAACAGTGACTGTCCGATCCGAGGGACATGCACTGACAACTGGAGGGTTAGTATCCTCTGAAATACCAAGATCATGCAAGAACAACATATTGGTGTGAAGATTTTGCTTTACACCCTAACATCAATTAGAATAAAACTTCATTTTTAAATAGAATTATTTTGAAATCTTCATGACTAAAGTCATGTTTTTTTTTCTAATTTCAAGAAACAGTCAATACCTACCTTCTTGTACGACGCTTAGAGTAAAAGAACAGTCTGTGTTAGTCAGTCCAGTATAAGCAGTCACAGTGTAGGTAACTGTGATTGAATTGTCAACAGAGACTACAACACCACGCTGATGGTTAGACACAATTGATTGAATCCCAGTTGGATCAGTAGCTGTTGGTGGTGTCCATGTAAAGGAATGTGTAGTAGTGCCAACAGGAGTTGTGAATGTTTGGTCTGGGGGACAGGAGTAGACTACTGGCGGTATAATATCTTCGACTGAAAGACCAAAGAAAACAATAACAGAGAAGCTTTAATTTTTGCCATGTATAGCTTACACCTGTTAATTGTCGTTTTGTTAATGATTTCTTTCCGGGAGTATAAATTGGGTTTAATTCAAAGTCTTTTATTACAATATCATAAAAGTTTAGCTCGTAAATACATTTACTTACTGAAACGTATAGAAATTGGGCAATATCATGACTTATTTGACTTCTTAAAAACTGTTTATATGTGTTACTATATGTATATATATATATATGTATATATAATCTCAGCAGCACAGGTTCTGATTCATCGCATTATTATTCACACTGGTTGGGGCTACAAAAATGATACTATTTACCGAAATTTACTGCCAGAGTGTGTAATTCCCTGTCTGATAATCTATTGAAAGTAAATATTTTTATTCTGATATCTATTCGTTCACTTTTGTATCATTTCAGAATATGTTGTCATTCATAAATATTGTAGGAAAGACCGGAGTATTTGCTTTAATTTAAATCCCTTCAGGTCAGGGCTTCTTAATAAAATTATTGCATGAGCATGATGAGAAGGGAATGTTTAAGCTGAAAATAGCAATTAAAAAAAAAAATATATTAATCAACATGATTTCGATCATACGGTGATTCTTTTTCATTACAATTCAATTATATAAAATGATTTTGAATGACCAGTTCATGAAAAATACGAATCGGAAACTAACTTCACCTGCAGAGACCCAATTGCACACACTTACAATTTGTTTTATTTATTTACTTTCTTTCCACTTTTTTTAAGGATTCTTTCTGAACAAAATCTTTATACGTGACACTCTATTATCCTACATACTCCTATTACAGCGTCATGTATCCTCCTTCCCGGCTGCTATCGACTCAAGCATTCATGTTTCTGATAATTGGCCTCTGCATTTATTTTGATTTTTTGACTTACCTCCATACTTTGAAGTTTTCAATTATATATACACTGTCGGTCATAATGGTGGAATAATTATTTTTACACCAATTTATGGAATGATTTTGATAATAGATCTAAATAAAAGTATACATTCTCAGATTTTATTGAATGATAATTTGCGAGTGTTTGTTTTGCGTGACTGCTAAAGCATGTATGTGCTACTATGCTAATTAACTAGGGGACCTACGTCCTTAAGTCATAACTGACAGTAATGAGGATTAATGCCTCATAGAAGGGCACTTATATAGCAAATCAACACGGTTTTGATCATGGGGGCTCACAGTAACGAGACCATTGCTTAGCCACTGAATCATGACTGTACGCAGCGGGGGTTAGGGTACGTCGCCGCCCCCACACAAATATAACAAAACAAAGAAAATGCAATAAATTATCAATAATTCATCGTATTTCCCCCCGATCCTAAGCAGGAAAAAATTCATCTGTAGGGCCATGCATTATGGTTCAACGCATGCCCACATAAAGGATTTTGTTATGTTAGGGGTCGGGGCAAAATGATGAATTATTGATAATTTATTGCATTTTCTTTGTTTTGTTGTATTTGTGGGGGCGGCGACATACCCTAGCCCCTGCTGCGTACAGTCAGGTTTTAGTGGCTAAGCAATGGCCTCGGTACTGTGAGCCCTCATGATCAAAACCGTGTCGATGTGCTATATTAGTGCTCTTTTATGAGGCATTAATCCTCATTAGGAACACGTCATGATGCGCGCTGTGGCACTAACAGCTGGTCATACCTAACATAATCATTATTCTTATTCTTATTCACATTCTAATTCTCATTCTAATTCTATATTATTCTTATATATACGAATAAGAATGAAATGATATCCTTATTCTTATTTCATTCTTATTCGTATATTTATTTTTATTCTTATTCTTATTGTTATTTTCATCCTTATTCTTATTTTGCATTCCCCCAAAAAAAGATTAATTGCAAAATAAAGAGAAAAATAGTACTAGTAAATGAAACATGACATTACCTTCGCAAAGGTTGGCCAAAAGGGTATGACATACGTAATACAGCAAACCGGAGTAGGCGGTATAATAGGCGACGCAACTGTAGTCGCTACTGGCGGCAGCGGTGGTGGCTGCCCACCAACCTGTAACAAAGCGAGCCATCAAACAAAATACGAGAGAGAAGTAACAATTTTAAGATTTCGGAGGTAATGACAATAATGACAACACTGAACTGTCCTGGACCCACTACAAAAAGTAATAATCATTCATACGCCCCAGTTGAAATAGAAATAATAAACATAGGGAGGGGTTACCCCCTGTATTAAACAAATCATGGTGTAGTAGGGCCATGCAAAAAGTGTTGGGTATATTATTACCCGATATGACGGTAATTATGTGTGCGACCATAGCTTGTACAGTTATATTTTTGATTTATGCTCATTTTTATAGTTAAAAACGATTGTGATTTGTCAAAACATAATCAAAATAGGATATGATATTGCCTAAAAGTTAGTTGGACACGTCATTACTCACATGTTGGGCAATTTTGCATTTTTGTAAAGAGTTGGGCTGGCCCGGGGATTTCGGATTTTGTCTTGTGCTTCTCTCCCCCAACGCTTCATCGAGAGGACTTAGAGTTAGAAAACAATAAAGTCTTTAACAAATTTAACCCATCTTCTTTTCTGATATTCTAGGCTTTTAGATAAACCAACATTTCGTTGGCGTCTCATCTTTCCAATCAGTTAATCAGTTAAAACAGCTGATATTTGATTTGATTTCTTAAGTCTTCAAGTGAACATAACAAGTTGGCGTTACACTTACCACTATTGGCATATAACTGTGTGCCGTCTTCACATGGGGTGGTACCCTCCATAGCTTCATACGTACACCCAACCCAGTAAGTGCTTGGGTATCTACTGATGACAGCATTGTGCTCATCGTTACTATTGGGAACGTAGAGAGTCCCACCAATCGATTTACATTGTGAAACCGCCTCGGAATGTGTGAACCATCCACCCCCCGAGTACTTGTAACACCCGTGACCAATGCGCTCCCATCCACTGGGACATACTGCATCTTTAGGAAGCAAATTAGAGGAAAAGGATTTTTTAAATAGTTAAACAACAACAATAACAACATCAACAGCAGCAACAATGATAATAATATAAGTGATGATAATAATAACGATAATGATGATGAAGATGATGAAGATGAGACTACTACTACTACTACTACTACTACTACTACTACTACTACTTCTACTTCTAATAATAATAAGATTAAAGGTACGATTCAAGTTTAAAAATACATGGTGTAAAATCTGTTTAAAATGTTGTTGACAGCGAGATCATAGTATGGATGGTGACAATCCATATATTTGATTGATGGTCCTATATTTTACGATTTTACGGTTATTCCTATCGAAAATAAGAAATAAGAATAATAATAATAAGGGTGATTAAAATCACTATATTTAATCACAATGTACCCCAGCATGCATTTTTATTCTACTTCCAATTTTTTTTTTTACTTAGTTGAAATATGGGTTGAATTAATTGTTTCTCGTATTACCTTCAGGGAGGTATATTCCTACACCCTAAGACAACCATGTCAAAACGATAAATAGTGCATTTTAAGTGTGAAAATAGTAATTACCTGTGCGTTGAATGGTTGAAGAAACAAGCAAAATGATAAGAAAGTCCAACATTCTTGGATCACACGACGTCACACTCGTCGAAATGACACCTTAATCAAAGGAACAAGATTTGTTGAAAAGCCTTCGATCTGATCTGATCAGATACTCTCGATATCCGTCAAATATATAGCAAAATTCAAACGTCAAATATGTACTAATTGTGACTAATCGACATCTGTCAAATACGAAGAAGAAAATAATCATTCAAAATGCATCCGTGTCATGTATGCAGTTAAAGAAGAAGTCGCGTTTTGGATAAAGGTGGGAAATCACTTGCGAGGTTTTGTATTCTCTCTCTCTTCACTGCTTCAGGGCCGCTGGAACAGTTTTCTTCAGTACCTTGATCCTTGTGGTCTGTTATCCACTTTCAAGGCCCAGTTCAAGACATACCAAATTCTACCACTACTCCAGTCTTTCCAAGTTGAATCATGAAAGGTATTTGGTTAGTCATATTTTGATCAGGCAACTATATATTGTCGCTCTTCAAAATCCAAGACTGGATTTGATTCTTTTGAAATGTGGAAGAATATCACCGCTGTAAAGTCACATAATAGGACTACAGTGTACTTTTGTATTGCCCTCATGAAATTTGCGACAATTTTAATGCCACATGAATGTGTAGTCACATAGTACTCATGAGCAGTGAGTTTCCATTGCTTTCATTGTGTTTGTGAATGACATGAAGGTTGAGAAAATCTGTCACCATCTTGACGATTCCACAACCTCACAATACACAATCTTTTCATTATATCTCTACGTAATCATTCCCTTATAGCTTCTAGAAAGTGTTTTTTTTCCACGATACACTTATATGCCCAGAACTCAACTTTACCTTAAAATTGTATAAACACGATTGAGGTCATTAGACAATGGACCTATGATTAAACCGAGCGATCCGTATACGTGTAGGATACGGGTGTGCATTGTTGAATTTGATGTGTTACGGTATCATTTTTGTGTCGTGTTCCTTATTAATTTTTCTCCATTACCAAAATTAATGAGTTGTGTGAAGCTGCATATTTTATGGCTCTAGAACCACATTGCTATTTTTGAATTGGAAATGAAATCCTGAACATGTAATTTTATGTTTTCAAGTCGGGTTTTACATCACGTATTTACAAAGATCATACATAAAAATATTTAATAATTGTATTTTATCGATTTATTTCTTATATATACTTCATGTAAATGTTACATTTTAATCATTTAGGTTCAATTTTGTAATGATCAATAATAATTTTTCTCTTAAAACATTATCAAGATGTCCTGCAACGACTCTCAAACTGTATATCTGATCTTATACCCTTTGATTTTCTATTATTTCATATCCAAGTATGCAAACCGAACTCAATATTATTCTTGTTTTCATTGTTTATGATTTATGTACTATGTATTGTTTAAATCTTATATAATGATATTTACATGTCTATGGAATTATTTTTACCTTGTAAATTCACTTGCATCAGCTTCCAGCTGTATTGTTGAATATTCAAATCAAATCAAACATTTTATTGATTCAATTAAAAAAGGTCTGATCGTGGAACAAAATTACAAAATAGAACAACTTTATATCAAACAGAACTATGAACCCTAGCGCATTTCAAGGGGCAATAGGGGAATTGCCTCGCCCCAAAAGGTTCTTAACCATTAACAAAAAAGCTCACATTTCAATTGCTATGAAAAAAATCAAACTATGCAATTATAGCCTATTGCTCTTGAAACCTCATAAATTGAGGGCAAGTGAGGTGATTTTTAGAGTGTGGATCACCATCGGGTAGGATGTGATGCACCCCCACCCACCCCCACGAGTCAATATCTACGAAATGTGATATCAATAGATTGAAACAATTGTAGTCGTGTTGATCAGGATGTTTATTTGTTTATATATATATACAGAGTGAGTTAGAAAAAATGTCCCATGTTTTAAGAGGTGGATTGTTTGCAGTATGAATATTTAATCATGGGTTTCATGATATGTTTTAATAGAGTTATCCTCCCAGTACATTAATTGAGGTACCATTTTCATTTGAATCTCTGCGTGCATGACTGAACATCAGACAATCTTTACAAGACTGTCAGATCTCACTTGCGCCAAGTTACTGGGTGAGGAATAAAACAGTGCATTGGACAGAGACAGTCAGACAGACAGACACACACGCACACACGCGCACGCACACACACACACACACACACACACAACACACACGGTAACAATTGTTTCATAATTTCCCCTTTTCTGATTAAGCATTGATTTTTATCAAGATCGCGGAATGTTTAAGTGGCATTTCCCTGACAATCTTTCCCTTTAGTACACATTCATTACCACCATCATATCATCATCATTGTCATCATCTTAATCTTCATCATCATCATTATCATCATTAAGACTTTATGTGTTACTTTATGCTGACGACACAATAGTTATGGCTGAGTCGGCTGATGAGCTGCAAGCTGCATTATCAGCCGTACATCAGTATTGTGAGCTCTGGAAATTGTCTGTTAATACTAGTAAAACTAAAATAATGATTTTTTTCTCGAGGGAAAGTTCGTAAATACCCTATTTTTAATTTTGGTGCTAGTACAATTGATGTTGTTGATGATTATACTTATCTTGGAACCACTTTCAATTATAATGGTTCTTTCAATAAGGCTATAAACAAACAGGTTAATCAAGCCAGGAGAGCCATGTTCAATTTAACTTGCAAGGCAAGGAAGTTGTGCTTACCTCTTGATATTCAATGTGAACTTTTTGATCAGTTAGTTGTCCCGATTTTATTATATGGTAGTGAAGTTTGGGGTTTTCAGAAGTTAGACTGTATTGAAATATTTCATAGAAAATTCCTTAAAAGCTTGCTTAAACTCAACCGTGGAACTGCAAACTGTATGGTTTATGGCGAAGTTGGTAGATTTGCTTTAGCTAGTAAAGTGGAGAAACGTATGATCAATTTTTGGGCGAGGGTTAGTCAGGGTAAAAAATCTAAGCTTTCATACATTATTTATAGTCTGTTACGTAAGCTACATGAAAGTGGTGATTTCGAATCAAGGTGGATTGTGAAAGTTAAAAGTATCCTAGACAAGAGTGGAATGTCAAACTTGTGGGTTGAGGATACCCCCTTGAACCTTGGTTGGGTTAAGTCAGCTTTGGAACTTAGATTAAACGATAATGATTTGCAAAACTGGAATAATAAAGTTTATAGAAACCGTCTATGCTTAAAGTATAGGCTTTTTAAACAGGAAGGTGGTTTGGAGAGTTATTTGTTGAAATTGGACGTATGTGATAGGATACCTCTTTGTAAGTTTCGTTGTGGTAATAATAAGCTGCCAGTTACCAAATGTCGTTATTTATCTGACCAACCTCTTGAGTTATGTTCCCTATGTAATATTAAGGTGCAGGGTGATGAATTTCATTATGTTTTGGTGTGCCCGGCTTTCAATGACTTTCGTAAGCAGTATGTTAAGAAATATTATTACAGTAGACCTAACGTTATCAAATTTCATCAGTTATTCAATGCAAAGTCTGTTAAGCAGTTAAAGAACCTTTCCAAATTTTGTAAGATCATTATGTCTAATTTTGGATAATTTGTTTTGTCCTTTTTAATACCTTAGAGTTGTTAATTGGCTGTTGCCGTTTTTAGTAGCATAGTGTACATACATGTATATAGTAGTGTTAGTACCGCCAGTTGAGATGTAGGGTTTATTTTATTTTTTATTTTTTTAAGTAGACCTATACCCTTAAGCTTGCCTTCATTTGTTTGTTGTTCGCTGCCAAAGATTTTCTTGCTTTTAAAGATTTTCTGTGTGTGTTTAAAAAAAATATTTTCTATATGAATATCATTGTTGAACATTATATATGTACTATTCAACTGTATTTCTTCCATGCCCCAGAAGGGGCCGTTAAAGAAATAAAAAATCATTGTCATTGTCATTGTCATTGTCATTGTCATCATCATCATCATCACATCATCATCATCATCATCATCAGGGAAATGCCACATTCAGCTGCCAGGCTTGTAACACGCGCACCTTCGCTCCAGTACTCCGGACATTGCATTGGTTGCCAGTGATGTACTGCATTATGTACCAGGGGCGGCGATCCCGGGAGGGCGGGGGGACACCCCCTCCTCAATTTTTTTACTGACCAGAGACTGCAACAAACTTTAAGGCTCTAGAGGGCCCGAGAGTGCAGCGTTTAGACAAATAAAAGTGCAAAAATCTTCTCGAGTCCTCTAGGCGCTCATCTGATCGTACTTTTAATGCCTACACCAATTAGTGACCTGCATGCCAGTGTCACAAATAAGTGTTCAAAATTCAAAATGTGCTCATCTGATCGTTATCAAATAACAATCCCTGAGCTACATGGGCCCTAGCCCCTTGACCCCCGCCCGGGCTTTCCCCCTGGACCCCACGCCAATTTACGGTCCACTTGCTTTACTTGCTTTGCTCTTCCTGATCGTAAATATTTTAGTCTCTCCTCCCCCCCCCCCCCACTTTGAACAACTTTCCGCGGGGCCTGCATGTAACATGTAAGAGTGGGGGTGATGCGGATTTTTTTTTTTACTGCCCCCAGACATTTTGCTCATTACGCCACTGCTCCCTCTTCCCGCGTATTTCGCCCCCCCGGTCATAAAAAGAAATCGCCGCCCCTGTTATGTACAACTCTTGGTTTTAAGTTATAAATGTATTCATGAATTGGCACCAATTTATCTGCAAGAACTAATTGCACTTTTCACAGTTTTCATTTTTATTTATGCATAATCGATTTAATCAATTTGATCGCTTTCTATATTTGCCTGAACGATGTACATGTCGTTATAACATATTTAGGACAGGGTTCTAACTTATAAATGTATTTATGAATTGGCACCAATTTATCTGCAAGAACTAATCGTACTTTTCAGTTTAAATTTTCATTTATGCATAATTGATTTAATCAATTTGATCGCTCACTATATGTGCCTGAACAATGGACAAGTCGTACTAACCTATTTAGGACAGAGTTCTACATTTTGTTAAGATTTTGCTTATTATGATTTTTTTTAATTTCCAGGCACACAACAATATATTCCAGATACAGGATGTTAGTATTGCGGCAGGGATTCGGATCCCGTACCTTGTGGTTCATGGTCCCGAGAATTACCCGCTAACCAGCTTAAGGTAATAACACAATCGAAATGACACCTTGTGTCCATGCAACGGGCATCTAAGCATTGTGATTCATTTTGACATTGAGATATTGTCACGTGTCTTCATCCTCTTAATGACAAAGAGACACATATTTTCTCCAATTAAAGTCCACGCAAATTATTTTGACGGTAGTATATGCATTGGTTTATTATGCATCATATGATGCAAACAAACAAACAAACATCGCAAAATCAGGATAACGGTGAGTTGGTAGCTATAAAGATCTGGGAGCTCATAAACCATTATGCCTGATGAAAATACATATTGTACTGCGTCGTGGATTCGAACCCTGTACCTTGTTGCTCACAGTCCACTTAACCACATGCAGGTAATAATACAATCCAAACGAACGTATACAAATATTGTGATCCCTTTTGACATTCAAATATTGTCACGTGTAGTGTCTTCATCCTCTCAATAACACAGCAACATTTATTTTCCTCACATGTATAGCCCCACTGCACTACTTATAACTCCTTGCGCCCTCTATACAGCCAACAATGCCCTGTGATGCCCCTTTTCTTATGTTTATTGGGAGCTGATTTGATGAGATAACCACCTGCCAGTGACCTTGCAGGGGGTCTAATCCCTCCATGCCAAACTAGTGCACAGGGGACTTAAGTCTGCATAAACAATATAGCCTAAATTGGTTTATCAAGCTTTGCCAATGATGCAAACAAGTATAATAACAAAACGAATATAAATAGATAAACAAACACAGCATAACCAGGATAACGGTGAGTTGGTAGCTACATTGTGGCTAACAGTCCACTTAACCACATGCAGGTAATAATAAAATCGAAATGACACCTAGTGTTCAACGTGCGTATATATATAAGCAGGGCGTCACAAATCCCTGATATAAGCATTGTGATTCCTTTTGACATGTAGATAGTGTCACGTGTCCTTATCTTCTCAATAACAAAGCGACACTTATTTTCCTCAAATTAAAGTCCGCAAAAGTTTTCTTATATATAGACTAAATTGGTTTATCAAGCTTTGCAAATGATGAAAACAAGTATTTTTTTTTAAATACCGCACACAAATTATGGGTAAACAAACACGGTAAAACCAGGAAAACGGTGAGTTGGTAGCTACAAAGGTCTGGGAACTCATAAACCATCACGATTGATGAAAAGACCTATTAAAATTATTGATGATTTAGTCCAAGGATATTTCCAAACACTCTCACAGCACTCTGAGTATATATTACGGAACACTGATTACAATTTGACTAGTACAACAACATCAACAAATCAAGAACAATATCAATATCAGACCATCAAAATTATAATGAATTGTAGATCACAAACAAAATTGTTACAAGTAAAGAAGTTTTCTACTTAATAGGTCAGACCGTCAGAGAAATTAGTATGATTATCAAGTTCACCTTGTAACTTTTTAATACTGAATCTATTCAAATTTCATTAGGAATTACTATCTGATTTTATTATTCTGATTCTTGCATAAATTCATGCGTTCGAATTAACATGATGTACACACATCAAAACTAATCAACATACTCTAGATTTAAAAAAAAAAAAAAAGATATTGTATAATTACGAGAAAACAAATATATTTGAAAAAATTATTTAAATTTAGACGAGAAAAATATTACAAGTAAAATCATTGTTTAACGTTTTCTATAAAGTACCATGGACTCACTAAAATGCGAATATAAAAGAGGATATGCAAATCTTAATCCTATAACATAATTTCAAGTCCATCACGTGAAAATTAGAGAATCAATTTTTGACTGAAACGGGAAATTATAAGGATGCAATATTAACAAGTACAATTTGCTCATGTCAATGGAATGAGTGAATGAATACATTTTTGATAGGTAAATAACATTTACATGTCTCATATACAACTTCAAAATAGTATCATAAGAAATGAAAGTATGCTTAATTAAATTTCTCTGATATAATATTGTTTATTCTGTGCGATTGTAAATTGATATTATAAAATTAAAACTAAACAAAACAAAAGAGAAATTCGAACTTCGACTTCCGTCACACAGTGCTAGCTCTAAATTCCTTTTTAGATAACCTCATAGTAACTGCATCCATCATTTTGGGAGAAGTAGCGAGAGAGGACGCTCGCTCTTTTTTCTTCATTCAGCTCGCATACTCCGTCTTTGTAATTGATGGACTTGCAACCAACTTCCTGAATGCATTTTGCGGCGCAACGCAGCTTGTCTTTCGCTGGCACTGTCTTCATCACGTGATTAGTCAGACAGTGGCCAATCAGTGGACGTCCCTCGTTGTCCTTAGCAAGGGAGAAGAAGCCTGCAGACTTAACTAGATTGTGAAATAAATATAGAGAAATAAACGACCATAACAGTTACAAATACATGTACAACTACAGTTAACAACTAAATTATGCAAACCGCTTGTAAATTTGATGCCAAATTTTTTTTCCCCGTAATTCAAGAATGGAAAGTAGACTGGTTGAATTAGACCCTTTGTTGAAATATTTTTAGTTGTAAGCTTTAGTTTTCAAAAAAGATGAATCAGAAAAAAATGAATTTTTCACATAATTAAGAAATTACAAAACTTGGTAAGGGTATGAATAATTTGATTGTTAAATTCATACATTCATCAATATATGTATATACAGAGTGAGTCAGAAAAAATGTCCCACTTTTTAAAAGTTGTATTGTTTGAAGTATGAATATTTAATCGTGGGTTTCATGATATGTCTTGATAGAGTTATCCTCCCAGTCAGTGGCGTAGACAGGTTCGTACACCTGGGGGGGATGACTCAGGGGCGGATCTAGCTTTTTGCTAAGGGGGGGGTTGACCAAAATAATGACGATGCGGAGCATCGTCCACGAGCCGCGAAGCGGCGAGCCGATTTTTTTTGGGGGTGTTTATTTGAACCCCGTAAGTGATGTTTTCCTGGCATCTATTAACACAATGGAGACCATAAAAAGCAGTGCATGATAACGTCCTTTTAAATCAAGTAACAGTTAAATACACAGTTATATCCAGAGTTATCATGTGTTTGGTTAAGTTAGATGAGTTGAATATCTTCTCACAATATTTGCACTTGAAAGGGTTTCTCTCCAGCGTGCGTTCTTTTTTCTTTCTTTTTGTTTTGTTTTGTTTTGTTTTGTTTTGTTTTTTTTTGTTTGTTTTTTGGGCCGCCCAAGGGGGGGGGGGGGTTTAAACCCCCTAAACCCCCCAGTAGATCCGCGCCTGTTTAATCTTGTGGTTATCTTGTGGTTTCCAAACCACAAGATAACCACAAAATACTTGTAAGATTTTCTTTTTTTTACCGTCTGAATTGGCTTTCACCGTGTGAATGCGGCTAATAACAATAAACACAATTACAATAATGATGAGGATTATTATTATCATCATCATAATTATTATTATTATTAGTATTATAATTGTTATCATTATTATTATTACTATTATTATCATCATTATGACTTATTAAGTAAGCAAATATCATTCCCCAAAACCTGGGGGGGGGGGGATGATTGTACATGCCATCCCCCCCACCTTGTGAGGTGGGGGGGATGCATCCCCCTCATCCCCCCCGTTGTCTACGCCCCTGCTCCCAGTACATTTAGGAACCATTTTCATTTGGATCTTTGCATGCATGACTGAACATCAGACATTCTTTAAAGGACTGCCAGATCTCACGCCAAGTTGCTGGGTGAGGAATAAAATAGTGTCTTGAACAAAGACTGCCAGACAGACAAAAAAAAAACACACACACACGCACACACACAGGCATACACACATAAGTGAGTGTTCCATTCCCGACAAGTCCCACCCAAACCTGTTATGTTTTGTCGGGAATTATTCTTCTCGTACGAAAAGTTGAGTGGCCGCTGTCCTCTTGGTGCGTATTGGCGGATGCTGGGCTTCATGATGATGATGATGATGATAATGATGAAGATGATGAAGATTAAGATGATGACAATGATGATGATGATGACATGATGGTAGTAGTGAATGTGTACTAAAGGGAAAGATTGTAAGGGTTATGCCACTTAAACATAAAAATCAATGCTTAATCAGAAAATGGGAAATTATGAAACAATTGTCACCGTGTATGTTGTGTATGGTGTGCATACATTTGTGTGTGTGTGTGTCTGTCTGTCTGACTGTCTTTTTTTAATGCACTGTTTTATTCCTCACCCAGTAACTTGACGCAAGTGAGATCTGGCAGTCTTGAAAAGATTGTCTGATGTTCAGTCATGCATGCAGAGATTCAAATGAAAATGGTACCTAAATGTACTAGGAGGATAATTATATCAAGACATATCATGAAACCCATGATTAAATATTCATACTTTAAACAATACAACTTTTAAACAACTTGAGAGGGCGCTATTTATATCATTGGAGCGTGAAATTCGGCAGGGGTGTGTGCTATGATACGATTAAGAAAAGGTAAAAGTTGAGACAAAACGAGATTGGTCTGAGAAGTTGATGGCAATTTACGGTGTTCAGGGGTTAAATTTTTAAAGAATTTTTGAGATTTTTGACGGAATCGATGTCGGATTTGATTTTCCAGTATGAAGATGGCATTTTTGATGGGGTGGTTATACGTCGCAGTTAAAACAACATCCCTTAGAATATTTAGAGGAATTTGTTTGAAGTCTGTATCATCAAGAATAGTGGATCTATACGAAGGAAGAAAGCAATAAGGCCCTAAAACGAACCAGAAACGGACAAAATGGCGCCTGGACGGTCACACATGAGTGAATTTGGTACCAAAGAGTCAGGTGACCTAGATAGGAAGGCGGGATGGAGGAAAGGACCTAGATAAGAAAAACAAACACTGCGTGCAAAACGAATGGGAGTTTGGCATAAGATAAAACGCGAACAAGAACAAGGTATTGATATCGGTGGGAAAATTTTGCTTTTCACCCTAACATCAATGAAAATATAAAGTTTTTCTTATTCCAAGAAAACATACAATACCTACCTTCTTGCACGACGGTTCTTAGAGTAAAAGAACAGTCTGTGTTTGTCAGTCCATTATTATCAGTCACAGTATAGGTAACTGTGATTGGATTCTTAACAGAGACTACGACTCCAGGCAGATGGTCAGAGACAATGGATTGAATCCCAGCTGCATCAGTGGCTGTTGGTGGTGTCCATGTGTAGGAATGGGTGGTAGTAGTGCCAGCAGGAATAGCGAATATCTGGTCTGAGGGACATGCACTGACAACTGGAGGGTTTGTATCCTCTGAAATACCAAGATCATGCAAGAAAAACATTTATATTGATGTGAAGATTTTGCTTTTCACCCTAACATCAATTAGAATAAAACTTCATTTTTAAATAGAATTCTTTTGAAATCTTCATGACCAAAGTCATGTTCCTTTGTCCAATTCCAAGAAACAGTCAATACCTACCTTCCTGTACGACGCTTAGAGTAAAAGAACAGTCTGTGTTTGTCAGTCCATTATTATCAGTCACAGTATAGGTAACTGTGATTGAATTGTCAACAGAGACTACAACTCCACGCTGACGGTTAGAGACAATGGATTGAATCCCAGCTGCATCAGTAGCTGTTGGTGGTGTCCATGTGAAGGAATGGGTAGTAGTGCCAACAGGAGCTGTGACTGTCCGGTCCGAGGGACATGCACTGATAACTGGAGGGTTAGTATCCTCTGAAATACCAGGATCATGCAAGAACAACATTTATATTGGTGTGAAGATTTTGCTTTTCACCCTAACATCAATTAGAATAAAACTTCATTTTTAAATAGAATTCTTTTGAAATCTTCATGACTAAAGTCATATTCTCTTTCTAATTCCAAGAAACATTCAATACCTACCTTCCTGTACGACGCTCAGAGTAAAAGAACAGTCTGTGTTTGTCAGTCCATTATTATCAGTCACAGTGTAGGTAACTGTGATTGAATTGTCAACAGAGACTACAACTCCACGCTGACGGTTAGAGACAATGGATTGAATCCCAGCTGCATCAGTAGCTGTTGGTGGTGTCCATGTGAAGGAATGGGTAGTAGTGCCAACAGGAGCTGTGACTGTCCGGTCCGAGGGACATGCACTGATAACTGGAGGGTTAGTATCCTCTGAAATACCAGGATCATGCAAGAACAACATTTATATTGGTGTGAAGATTTTGCTTTTCACCCTAACATCAATTAGAATAAAACTTCATTTTTAAATAGAATTCTTTTGAAATCTTCATGACCAAAGTCATGTTCCTTTGTCCAATTCCAAGAAACAGTCAATACCTACCTTCCTGTACGACGCTTAGAGTAAAAGAACAGTCTGTGTTTGTCAGTCCATTATTATCAGTCACAGTGTAGGTAACTGTGATTGAATTGTCAACAGAGACTACAACTCCACGCTGACGGTTAGAGACAATGGATTGAATCCCAGCTGCATCAGTAGCTGTTGGTGGTGTCCATGTGAAGGAATGGGTAGTAGTTCCAACAGGAGCTGTGACTGTCCGGTCCGAGGGACATGCACTGATAACTGGAGGGTTAGTATCCTCTGAAATACCAGGATCATGCAAGAACAACATTTATATTGGTGTGAAGATTTTGCTTTTCACCCTAACATCAATTAGAATAAAACTTCATTTTTAAATAGAATTCTTTTGAAATCTTCATGACCAAAGTCATGTTCCTTTGTCCAATTCCAAGAAACAGTCAATACCTACCTTCCTGTACGACGCTTAGAGTAAAAGAACAGTCTGTGTTTGTCAGTCCATTATTATCAGTCACAGTATAGGTAACTGTGATTGAATTGTCAACAGAGACTACAACTCCACGCTGACGGTTAGAGACAATGGATTGAATCCCAGCTGCATCAGTAGCTGTTGGTGGTGTCCATGTGAAGGAATGGGTAGTAGTGCCAACAGGAGCTGTGAATGTTTGGTCTGAGGGACATGCACCGACAACTGGAGGGTTAGTATCCTCTGAAATACCAAGATCATGCAAGAACAACATTTATATTGGTGTGAAGATTTTGCTTTTCACCCTAACATCAATTAAAATAAAAGTTCATTTTTAAATAGAATTCTTTTGAAATCTTCATGACCAAAGTCATGTTCCTTTGTCCAATTCCAAGAAACAGTCAATACCTACCTTCCTGTACGACGCTTAGAGTAAAAGAACAGTCTGTGTTTGTCAGTCCAGGATTATCAGTCACAGTGTAGGTAACTGTGATTGAATTGTCAACAGAGACTACAACTCCACGCTGACGGTTAGAGACAATGGATTGAATCCCAGCTGCATCAGTAGCTGTTGGTGGTGTCCATGTGAAGGAATGGGTAGTAGTGCCAACAGGAGCTGTGAATGATTGGTCCGGGGGACAGGAGTGGACTTCTGGCGGTATGGTATCGACTGAAAGATCAAAGAAAACAATAACAGAGAAGCTTTTTATTTGCTATCTATAGCTAACACCTGTTTATTGACGTTTGTTAACGATTTCTTTCGGAAAGTTTAATTTGGGTTTAATTCAAAGTCTTTTATTATAATATCATCAAACTTTAGCTCGTTAATACATTTACTTACTGAAACGTATAGAAATTGGGCAATATCATGACTTATTTGACTTCAGAAAAACTGTTTAAATGTGTTAGTATATATATATACCATCTCAGAAGCACATGACATGATTCGTCGCATTATTATTCACACTGTTTGGGGCTACAAAAAAAATACTCTTTACTGAAATTCACTGCCAGAGTGTGTAATTCCCTGTTTTATAATCTATCGACATAGGTAAATATTTCTATTTTGATATCTATTCGTTCAATTTTGTGTCATTACAGAATAGCTTTCACTCATAAATATTGTAGGAAAGACTGGAGTATTTGCTTTTATTTATATCCCTTCAGGTAAGGGCTTTTTAATAAAATTATTGCATGAGCATCACGAGAAGGGAATGTTTAAGCCGTAAAAAGCAAAATTATTTTTTATATTAATCAACATGATTTCGCTCACATGGTGATTATTTTTCATTACAATTCATTTATATGAATTAATATTAGATGACCAGTTCATGAACAATACGAATCGAACACGTACTTCATCTACACACACCAACTTGCACACATTTGCAATTTTGTTTGTTTCTTTACTTTCTTTCCACTTTTTATTTAGATTCTTTCTGAAAAAAATCTTTATACGTGACACTCTATTCTCCTTCATACTCCCATAACAGCGTCATGTACCCACCCCCTTCCCGGCTGCTATCGAATCAAGCATTCTTGTTTATGATAGTTGGCCTCTGCATTTATCTTGATACTTTCAAGTTTTCAATTATACGTATATATTTCAATTGTCACTCTTTATGTATTTAATTAATTATATTATATACTATTATTGCTATTTAAATGTTTTGTATTTGATATATCAATAAAATTATGCAGAAACATCTGCTATAAAAAAAAAGGCAAAACTAATGGGATTGTGGTGAATGAGGTACACGTCATGACGCGCGCTGTGGCACTAACAGCCGGTCATACCTAAAGCCTCGGTCACAAATGCCATTACGAACTGCTACGAACGCCGTACGAACGATTTTCAGACAATGGAAGTTCGGGAAGACAATGGAAAAAACAGGGAGATTCGTACGAAATTATCGTTCGTGCGAACCTTTGTGACCGTAGCATTACATAATCATTATTCTCATTCTTATTCTAATTCTCATCCTCATTCTCATGCTCATTCTCATTCTTATTCTTGTATTATTATTTAATCCAAACAAAAATTATTGATTGAAAAATAAAGAAAAAAATACGAAATGAAACTTGACATTACCTTCGCAAAGAGTCCAACGTTCCGGATAGACTCCACAATAAGAACTAACCAAACCAGAGAAGAGGGGTAGAGCATAGACGACGCAGCTGCGAGTGGTGGTGGAGGGATATTCATCGGCGCGGCTTGACCACCAACCTGTAAAAAAGCGAGCCATCAAACAAAATACCAGAGAAGTGAATATTTAAAAAAACAAAACAAGTAGGGGTATTCCAGCCCCCTTTCGGAGGAGGGGTTACCCCTGTATTAAACAAATCATGGTCTAGAAGGTCCATGAAAAAGTGTTGGTTACATATCGCCCGATATGACAGTAAATATGTGTGTGACCGTCGCTTGTGCAGTTATATTTTAGATTTTTGCTTATTTTATTTAGTCAAAGGCGATTGTGATTCGACAAAACATCAGAATTGGGTATGCTATTGCCCTAAAGTTAATCGGACACATCATTACTCACACGTTGGGCAATTTTTACATTTTGTAAAGAGTTGGGCTGGCCCGTGGATTTCGGGTTATTTTTCTTCTTGTGCTTCTACACCCAACGCTTCATTGAGAGAACTTAGAGAGGGTTGTCAACTTTTCTGATTTTGTTTTTCCTGGGGAAAAATAATGACGTAACAAAATATTCACCGATCTAATTTTTTGTCATTATAGGCTTTTGAATAAATCAATATTTCGTTGGCGTCTCATCGTTCCAATCAGTTAATCAGTTACAACAGCTACTATATGGTTTGATTTCTTAAGTTTTCAAATGAATATACCAGGTTGGTGTTATACTTACTACTACTCATATCTAACAGTGTGCCGTCCTCACATTGTAATCTCCACGTCATAGATTCCAACGTACACCCAATCCAGATTTCCGTGTAAGAGCTTGGAAATAAATCCCCGATGACAGCATTATGCTCATCGTTACTATTGGGAACGAAGAGTGTCCCACCAATCGAGTTACATCGTGAAGCCGCTTCGGAATATGTGAACGAGCCCAATAGCATCCGTTACCAATGCTGTCCCACCCACTGAGACATACTGCATCTTTAGGAAGACAAATTGGGATTAACAAAAAAATAAAACTAAACAACAACAATAACATCAGCAACAGCATCAACAACAATGATAATAATATTAGTGATGATAATGATGCCGACGATGATGATAATAATAACGAAAATGATGATGATGATGATGATGATGATAATACTACTACTACTATTCAACTTTGAAAAAAAAAGTTGATTTATCAATAAAATTATGCAGAAACATCTGCTATAAAAAAAAAGGCAAAACTAATGGGATTGTGGTGAATGAGGTACACGTCATGACGCGCGCTGTGGCACTAACAGCCGGTCATACCTAAAGCCTCGGTCACAAATGCCATTACGAACTGCTACGAACGCCGTACGAACGATTTTCAGACAATGGAAGTTCGGGAAGACAATGGAAAAAACAGGGAGATTCGTACGAAATTATCGTTCGTGCGAACCTTTGTGACCGTAGCATTACATAATCATTATTCTCATTCTTATTCTAATTCTCATCCTCATTCTCATGCTCATTCTCATTCTTATTCTTGTATTATTATTTAATCCAAACAAAAATTATTGATTGAAAAATAAAGAAAAAAATACGAAATGAAACTTGACATTACCTTCGCAAAGAGTCCAACGTTCCGGATAGACTCCACAATAAGAACTAACCAAACCAGAGAAGAGGGGTAGAGCATAGACGACGCAGCTGCGAGTGGTGGTGGAGGGATATTCATCGGCGCGGCTTGACCACCAACCTGTAAAAAAGCGAGCCATCAAACAAAATACCAGAGAAGTGAATATTTAAAAAAACAAAACAAGTAGGGGTATTCCAGCCCCCTTTCGGAGGAGGGGTTACCCCTGTATTAAACAAATCATGGTCTAGAAGGTCCATGAAAAAGTGTTGGTTACATATCGCCCGATATGACAGTAAATATGTGTGTGACCTTCGCTTGTGCAGTTATATTTTAGATTTTTGCTAATTTTATTTAGTCAAAGGCGATTGTGATTCGACAAAACATCAGAATTGGGTATGCTATTGCCCTAAAGTTAATCGGACACATCATTACTCACACGTTGGGCAATTTTTACATTTTGTAAAGAGTTGGGCTGGCCCGTGGATTTCGGGTTATTTTTCTTCTTGTGCTTCTACACTCAACGCTTCATTGAGAGGACTTAGAGAGGGTTGTCAACTTTTCTGATTTTGTTTTTCCTGGGGAAAAATAATGACGTAACAAAATATTCACCGATCTCATTTTTTGTCATTATAGGCTTTTGAATAAATCAATATTTCGTTGGCGTCTCATCGTTCCAATCAGTTAATCAGTTACAACAGCTACTATATGGTTTGATTTCTTAAGTTTTCAAATGAATATACCAGGTTGGTGTTATACTTACTACTACTCATATCTAACAGTGTGCCGTCCTCACATTCTAATCTCCACGTCATAGATTCCAACGTACACCCAATCCAGATTTCCGTGTAAGAGCTTGGAAATAAATCGCCGATGACAGCATTATGCTCATCGTTACTATTGGGAACGAAGAGTGTCCCACCAATCGAGTTACATCGTGAAGCCGCTTCGGAATATGTGAACGAGCCCAATAACTTGTAGCATCCGTTACCAATGCTGTCCCACCCACTGAGACATACTGCATCTTTAGGAAGACAAATTGGGATTAACAAAAAAATAAAACTAAACAACAACAATAACATCAGCAACAGCATCAACAACAATGATAATAATATTAGTGATGATAATGATGCCGACGATGATGATAATAATAACGAAAATGATGATGATGATGATGATGATAATACTACTACTACTATTCAACTTTGAAAATACATGTTGATTTATCAATAAAATTATGCAGAAACATCTGCTATAAAAAAAAAGGCAAAACTAATGGGATTGTGGTGAATGAGGTACACGTCATGACGCGCGCTGTGGCACTAACAGCCGGTCATACCTAAAGCCTCGGTCACAAATGCCATTACGAACTGCTACGAACGCCGTACGAACGATTTTCAGACAATGGAAGTTCGGGAAGACAATGGAAAAAACAGGGAGATTCGTACGAAATTATCGTTCGTGCGAACCTTTGTGACCGTAGCATTACATAATCATTATATTCATTCTTATTCTAATTCTCATCCTCATTCTCATGCTCATTCTCATTCTTATTCTTGTATTATTATTTAATCCAAACAAAAATTATTGATTGAAAAATAAAGAAAAAAATACGAAATGAAACTTGACATTACCTTCGCAAAGAGTCCAACGTTCCGGATAGACTCCACAATAAGAACTAACCAAACCAGAGAAGAGGGGTAGAGCATAGACGACGCAGCTGCGAGTGGTGGTGGAGGGATATTCATCGGCGCGGCTTGACCACCAACCTGTAAAAAAGCGAGCCATCAAACAAAATACCAGAGAAGTGAATATTTAAAAAAACAAAACAAGTAGGGGTATTCCAGCCCCCTTTCGGAGGAGGGGTTACCCCTGTATTAAACAAATCATGGTCTAGAAGGTCCATGAAAAAGTGTTGGTTACATATCGCCCGATATGACAGTAAATATGTGTGTGACCATCGCTTGTGCAGTTATATTTTAGATTTTTGCTTATTTTATTTAGTCAAAGGCGATTGTGATTCGACAAAACATCAGAATTGGGTATGCTATTGCCCTAAAGTTAATCGGACACATCATTACTCACACGTTGGGCAATTTTTACATTTTGTAAAGAGTTGGGCTGGCCCGTGGATTTCGGGTTATTTTTCTTCTTGTGCTTCTACACCCAACGCTTCATTGAGAGGACTTAGAGAGGGTTGTCAACTTTTCTGATTTTGTTTTTCCTGGGGAAAAATAATGACGTAACAAAATATTCACCGATCTCATTTTTGTCATTATAGGCTTTTGAATAAATCAATATTTCGTTGGCGTCTCATCGTTCCAATCAGTTAATCAGTTACAACAGCTACTATATGGTTTGAATTCTTAAGTTTTCAAATGAATATACCAGGTTGGTGTTATACTTACTACTACTCATATCTAACAGTGTGCCGTCCTCACATTCTAATCTCCACGTCATAGATTCCAACGTACACCCAATCCAGATTTCCGTGTAAGAGCTTGGAAATAAATCCCCGATGACAGCATTATGCTCATCGTTACTATTGGGAACGAAGAGTGTCCCACCAATCGAGTTACATCGTGAAGCCGCTTCGGAATATGTGAACGAGCCCAATAACTTGTAGCATCCGTTACCAATGCTGTCCCACCCACTGAGACATACTGCATCTTTAGGAAGACAAATTGGGATTAACAAAAAAATAAAACTAAACAACAGCAATAACATCAGCAACAGCATCAACAACAATGATAATAATATTAGTGATGATAATGATGCCGACGATGATGATAATAATAACGAAAATGATGATGATGATGATGATGATGATGATAATACTACTACTACTATTCAGCTTTGAAAATACATGTTACAAAATCTGTTTAAAAAAGTTGTGGGCAGCAAAATCATAAGGATTGTAACAATCTCGTTAAATTCGTAATCACTTTGATTGATAGGCCTATATTTCACGATTTAAGAGTTATTCTTATCGAAAATAAGAATGGTTAAAATCATCATATTTGATCAAAATTTACCCTACGATGTTTAAAAAAAATTTACTTCCAATTTATTTTTTACTTAGTCGAAGTATGTTTTAAAAAAATTATTTCTCGTATTACTTTCAGGGAGGTCGGGTATATTCCTACTCCCTCAGACAACCATATCAGAACGATAAAAATTCCATATATTTTTAGAAAAAAGTAATTACCTGTGCGTTGAATGGTTGAAGAAACAAGCAAAATGATAAGAAAGACCAGCATTCTTGGATCACACGACGTCACACTTATCGAAATAACACCCTAATCAGAGGAACAGCCGTCGATCCCAAATTGTACAAGATCTCATCAGATACTCTCGATATGCGTCAAATATATAGCAAAATTAAAACGTCAAATATTATGTACTTATTGTGACTATTTGTGACATTATGAAGAAAAAAAAACATCATTAAAAATGCATCTGTGTCATGGATGCAGTTAAAGAAGAAGTCGCGTTTTGGATAAAGGTGGGAAATCACTTGCGAGCTTTTTCTTTCTCTTTTTTCACTGCTTCTAAACCTAGGTTGGGGAACAGACTTCCTCAGTACCATCACCCTTGTGGTCTGCTATCCACTTTCAAGGCCCAGTTCAAGACATACCTATTCTAGAGGGCTTACAACTAGCCACTTCTCCAGTCTTTCCAAGGTGAATCATATGAAAGGCATTTGATTAGTCATTTAATTAGGCAACTAGATATTGGTTTCGATTCTATTGAAACGTGGAAGAATATAGTCACATAATAGGACTACAGTGTACTTTTGTAATACCCTCATGAACTTTGTGCCAATTTTAATACCACATGAATGTGTAGTCACATAGTACTCATGAGCAATGAGTTTCCATTGCATGCATTGTCTTTGTGAATGACAGGAAGGTTGAGTAAATCTGTCACCATTTTGACGATTCCACTACCTCACAATACACAATCATTTTAATTCTCTACGTAAATCAATCTCAAAAAATTCTTGACAATTTTTTTTCCACGATACACTTATCCAAAATTCAACTTTACCTTTAAATTGTATACAAAATTATCCAGGTTATTAGACCGAGCAATTCGAGCAAGAATACGTAAAGGATATGGATGTACATTGTTGATTTTAATACGTCCTTGTGTCGTGCTATTTATCAATTTTCTCCATCACTTCAGAAAGTCCTTGGAAGACTATTGTATCGTTTCTGCCAAATAAATTTAGCATTTGGTGTTTATAAATGTCATCATGTTTCATGAAGTACTATAGGATACCTTTATGATGTTTTTCAGGAGTTAAATTATAGATGCATTTTATTCTTTTTATTAAATAATAATCAAACTATACAAAGTAGCACATAATTGACCGTGTTTTGAATTCATACACTGGATCTCTGCATTAACTGGAGCGATACATGAGGTAAAGATAGACTAATAATGGTAATTTTATGCACCAGTTTCATTTGAAATTGCGCAATTTGTTTCTGACAAGTTAATGATCAGATGGACAATATTCAAAATCGCTACATGACGTGTTTCATATTAATGTGGTCTTATTAAACCCCACGAAGGAAATGAGCTGATGAGAGACAGTGGAAGACAGCGAGGCAGAGAGAGAGGGGAGGGAGATAACATGAGAGAGCGAGAGAGAGAGAGACTCAAAAGTTTTAGTTTAGCCGCAGGTATTTATTTCAGAATCAATTTGAGTTGTAAGGAATATTTAATTTGAAAATTTGAATCCGGAATACGTATTCAAATTTGTAAAGGGAATGGAATATTGAAACAATTGAAATATTTTTTTGAAGCACCTTCAAGGTTAAAAAGAGAAAGAACGAACATACTAAACTGCTACTTCTACTTTCATTAAAATGAAAACAAAAACAACAACAATAATAATAATTATATTATTTTTGATGATGATAAAAATAGTCATCATCATCATAACTATAATTATTTGTATTATTTTTATTCTTAGTATAATCATCATTATTACTATTACGATAATTACAATTATGACTATTATAGTTATCATTAATTATGATTATTGTTGTTGTTATAATTATCATTATTATTATTATTATCTGTTGATAGATTATTGCAGTAGTTAACTGATCAGTGAGTGTTTAAGAAGTTGATACTAATAGTTGGTAGGCGAGAACATGCAAATGAATTCAAACTGCACACACACCAGACATAAGACGCAAATACAACAAAACTATTCGAGAACATCTCTTATATTTTGTCTGTGTTCACAATGCATCCTAATAAATTTGAATACCACACGCGTTACTTTCTGTACAAACTCTTCGACAGATGTACAGTAAATTGAAGTCATTCAACAGTGGCAACAACTTAATGATATACATCTCCCTACGTTATAAAATATTTCTGAACGTTTTGAAAGCTATACGAATAGGACGAAGCAATTTTTACGTACATACATTTAGGTGTTTTAAAAATCTGCCAATATTTACAATAATATCCCAACGTTTTCAAAACGAGCAATTGTCATGACAAATGTATCATAATGCAAATCAAATTTATACAATCAATAAACTTCATATTTCAATAACGAGTATATTATATTCATAAATATTCATTTGTCCTCGAAATACTAATTATGAATTAATTTCTTTTCAGGATTCAATTATATTAATTATTCTGAGTTATTTCACGAGCCATTTAAACTATCGACATATTAACCCACATTGTCCGTTGCGGTTTTCAATCAATTTTTTTGTAGCAACACAGATTTTGTGACGAATGCAGAACATTTATGAACATACGGAAAACTTGGCTCGCATTATCTTAAATATAGTCAAATCTTTATGAGTTGCTTTCAACATTACAGAATAATATTGAATAAAATCAAGTTCTTATAGCACCTGTGAAAAAAAAAGATTTTGATTTGCGGCTGGATTGGTAAGGGAATTATTTAGGGGCGTTGTTAGACCATTTTAGAAAAAAAAGGGGGACGGCGTCGGAAAATCTATGTTGAAAAGTTGTTTCTGGGAAAGTAAAACTTCCATCAAGCACAAAAAAGTCATTAAACTTGTCGCCTAGCTGACATGATTCGAAACAGAAGATATTTGAGTTTTCAAATTGAAAGAGAAAATTTCGAATTTTGATTTTTCTGTCATACCCCACAACCCCTCTCGCTTTATAAAGGTTGATATTTGAACAGAAAATTAATAAAGAAGAGCGCGAGGTAAGCTAAAGTCATCGAATGAGCCCCGCCCCTCCCGGGTCGAGGAAATTGAATTAATTAATTGGCCCACTGCACGCTCCTCTTCCCTCTTAAAGAAATAGAGTCTACGCAGGAAAATGGGGAAAATGTGAACAAATTATTACTAAAAATGCTCAGTTGCATATATCCACACATATAATCATTTCTGTCTCGCCTTGCTACAAACTGATTAAATAGATCATCGCAACTCTCAATGAATACCAGTCTGCATAATTGCCTTAATTTTGCTTAGTGTCCTTGTGGATGTTATGGCATGCACTTTTTTCAGCTTTCATTTTCATTTACGAATAATTGAATTTAATAAGCAATTTGATCGCTTTCTTTATTTGCCTGTGAACAGTGGACATGTCGTTATAACCTATTAAGGACGAGGTTCTTCTTCATTTGTTAGGATTTTGCTTATCATTAATAATATACTCAAGATACAAGACACAGGCGCGGATCCAGAATTTCTTAGGGGGGGGGGGGCAAATTTGAAATTATGCGAGCCAAATACTGGTACGTAATGGCGTCCAGCAGCGGCGTAATGAGCAAAAACGTTGGGAGAGGGAGACAAAAAATCTGCATCACCCCACTCATATATGCAGGCCCCGCTGAACGTTTTTCAAATTGGATGGGGGGAGGCTAAAGTATTTACGATCAGGTAGATGGTAGCGTGAATTGGCGTGGGGTCCAGGGGCAAAGCCACGAGGGTGTTCAAGGAGCGGAGCCCCCAGGAGCCAAGGGGGTATGGGCATTTAATTACAGTCAGATGAGCATATTTTGATACCTTATTCATGACACTGACAGGTCACTTATTGGCGTGGGGTCCAGGGGGCGGAGCCCCCTTAAAGCTCAAAGGTTTTAGGATTTAAATTACAGTCAGATGAGCATCTAGGGGTCCGCCGTAGGGTCCTAGGGGTGTCCAGGAGGGGGGGGGGCGGGAGTCAAGGGCCTTTTGCCCCCATCCATATTTTGTTGGCTGAAAAATTCCAACTGATACCCGACTTCTTTTCTTCTTCCTCTTTTTTCTTTCCCTTTATCTCCTCTTTTCCTTTTTTCTTTTCCTTTCCCTTCTTCTCTCTTATTTTTTTATGAGGGAGGAGGCAAGGCCCTTTCGGCCCCACCTCCTTCTTTGCCCCTTTTCTTTTCTTCTTCCGCTTCCTTCTTTCCCTTTCTCTCCTCTTTCCCTTTTCCTTCTTTTCCTTCTCTTCCTTCTCTTTCTCTCTCTCTCGCGTGGATCCGCGCCTGGCCTGACAGGATGTTAGTATTGCGGCATGGATTCCAATCCCGAACCTTGTCGTTCAGAGTCCTGAGACTTACCCGCTTAACATCTTAACATATAAATAATAACATCTCGTGTCCAACAGGCGTATAAGCATTGTGATTCATTTAGATATTTAGTGATTGTCACGTGTATTCATCCTCTCAATAACAAAGAGACACCTATTTTCCTCCAATTAAAGTCCACGAAAATTATTTTGCCAGTAGTATATGCATTGGTTTATTAAGCAAACAAACAAACATCGCATAATCAGGATAACGCTGAGTTGGTAGCTATATAGATCTTGGAACTCACCATTAATATTAAGCCTTGCACATGATGCACACAAAATATGGATAAACAAACACAGCATAGATAACGGTGAGTTGGTAGCTGCAAAGGTCTGGCAACTCAGAAACCATCTATAGTGCGACAGGGATTCGAATCCCGTACCTTGTGGTTGACAGTCCACTTAACCCCATGCATGCATGTAATAATACAATCAAAATGACACCTCGTGTTCAACGGGTGTACATAAGCATTGTGATCCCTTTTGACATGTTAGATATTGCCACGTGTCTTCATCCTCTCAATAACAAAGCGACACTTATATCATTAAAGTCCGCATTAGTTATTATATACATAGCCTAAATTGGTTTATTAAGCCTTGCAAGTGATGCAAACGAGTATTTAAAAAAAACACCCCACACGAAATACACGGGTAAACAAACACAGCATAACCAGGAAAACGTTGAGTTGGTAGCTGGAACTTATATACCATTACGATGGATTAAAAGACCAATCAAAATTATTGATGATATAGTCCAAGTATATTTTCAAACACTCTCACAGCACTCTGAGTATATATTACGTAACACTGATTACAATTTTACTAGTACAACAACATAAACCAATCAAGAACAATATCAATATCAGAGCATAATAATTATACTGAATTGTATATCACACTCAAAAATTGTTAAAAGTAAAGAAAAGTTCTACTTAATAGTTCACATAAATTAGTATACTTATCAAGTTCACCTTGTGATTTTGTATTACTGAACCTATACTAATTTCATAAGGAATTACTGTCTGATTAATTATTCTGCCTGTTGCATCAATTCATGGGTTTTAAATTTACATGATGTATACACTTCAAGACCAACCAATATACTCTAGACTTTAAAAAAAAGAAGATATTGCAAAATTACGAGAAAAAAAAAATCATCGTTCAACGTTTTCTTTAAAGTACCATAGGCTCATTAAAACGTGAATATAAAAGAGGATACACAAAGTTAAATCCTTTATTATAATTTAATGTCGATCACGTGATAAGTTTAAGAATAAATATTGACCGAAACGTGTAAATTATGAGGCAGCGATATTAACAAGTAAAATTTGCATATGGCAATAAAATGACCCAATGGGTGAATTGTTGAATAAGTACATAAATTGTTCATGTTTTAAATACAACTTTCAAAATAGTATCACTAGAAATGAACGTAGGTCTAAATTGCTTAGGTAAATTTCTATAATACAAGCGTTTATTCTTAAAATAACCTTATAAAAGCAAGAAAAAAAATAAACGAAAAAGGTTAGAAGCCGACTTTAGTCACACCGTGCTAGCTCTATATTCCTTTTTAGATAAGCTCATAGTAACTGCATCCATCATATTGGGAGAAGTAGCTAGAGAGGACGCTCGCTCTTGTTTCTTCATTCAGCTCGCATACTCCGTCTTTGTAATTGATGGACTTGCAACCAACTTCCTGAATGCACTTTGCGGCGCAACGCAGCTTGTTTTTCGCTGGCACTGTCTTCATCACGTGATCAGTTAGACAGTGGCCAATCAGTGGACGTCCCTCGTTGTCCTTAGCAAGGGAGAAGAAGCCTGAAGACTTAACTAGATTGTGAAATAAAAATAGAGAAATAAACGACAATAACAGTTACAAATACATGTATAGCTACAGTTAACAACTAAATTATTCAAACCGCTTGTAAATTTGATGTTTAATTTTTGTCCGTAATTCAAGAATGGAAAGTAGACTGGTTGAATTAGGGCCTTTGTTGAAATATTTTTAGTTGTAAGCTTTAATTCTTAAGAAAGATGAATCAGGAAAAATGAATTTTTCACATAATTAAGAAATTACAGAACTTGGTAAAGGTATGAGTAATTTGATTGTTAAATTCATACATTCATCAATATATGTATATACAAAGTGAGTCAGAAACAATGTCCCACTTTTTAAAAGTATGAATATTTAATCGTGGGTTTCATGATATGTCTTGATAGAGTTATCCTCCCAGTACATTTAGGAACCATTTTCATTTGGATCTCTGCATGCATGACTGAACATCAGACATTCTTTAAAGGACTGCCAGATCTCACGCCAAATTGCTGGGTGAGGAATAAAATAGTGTCTTGAACAAAGACTGCCAGACAGACAAAAAAAAAACACACACACGCACACATACAGGCATACGCACATAAGTGAGTGTTCCATTCCCGACAAGGCCCACCCAAACCTGTTACGTTTTGTCGGGAATTCTTCTTCTCGTACGAAAAGTTGAGTGGCCGCTGTCCTCTTGGTGCGTATTGGCGGATGCTGGGCTTCATGATGATGATGGTGATGATGAAGATGGTGAAGATTAAGATGATGACAATGATGATGATGATGACATGATGGTAGTAGTGAATGTGTACTAAAGTGAAAGATTGTCAGGGTTATGTCACTTAAACATAAAAACCAATGCTTAATCAGAAAATGGGAAATTATGAAACAATTGTCACCGTGTATGTTGTGTATGATGTGCATACATTTGTATGTGTGTGTGTCTGTCTGTCTGACTGTCTTTTTTTAATGCACTGTTTTATTCCTCACCCAGTAACTTGACGCAAGTGAGATCTGGCAGTCTTGAAAAGATTGTCTGATGTTCAGTCATGCATGCAGAGATTCAAATGAAAATGGTACCTAAATGTACAAGGAGGATAACTATATCAAGACATATCATGAAACCCATGATTAAATATTCATACTTTAAACAATACAACTTTTAAACAACTTGAGAGGGCGCTATTTATATAATTGGAGCGTGAAATTTGGCAGGGGTGTGTGCTATGATACGATTAAGAAAAGGTAAAAGTTGAGACAAAACGAGATTGGTCTGAGAAGGTGATGGCAATTTACGGTGTTCAGGGGTTAAATTTTTAAAGAATTTTTGAGATTTTTGACGGAATCGATGTCGGATTTGATTTTCCAGTATGAAGATGGCATTTTTGATGGGGTGGTTATACGTCGCAGTTCAAACAACATCCCTTAGAATATTCAGAGGAATTTGTTTGAAGTCTGTATCATCAAGGATAGTGGATCTATACGAAGGAAGAAAGCAATAAGGCCCTAAAACGAACCAGAAACGGACAAAATGGCGCCTGGACGGTCACACATGAGCGAATTTGGAACCGAAGAGTCAGGTGACCTAGATAGGAAGGCGGGGTGGAGGAAAAGACCTAGATAAGAATAACAAGCACTGCGTGCAAAACGAATGGGAGTTTGGCATAAGAACAAGAACAAGGCATTGATATCGGTGGGAATATTTTGCTTTTCACCCTTCAATGAAAATGTCAAATTCCATTTTGAATAAACTTCTTAATTTTAAATTCTTCTTAACCAAATTCTTGTTTGTTTTTCTTATTCCAAGAAAACATCCAATACCTACCTTCTTGTACGACGCTTCTAAGAGTAAAAGAACAGTCTGTGTTTGTCAGTCCATTATTATCAGTCACAGTATAGGTAACTGTGATTGGATTCTCAACAGAGACTACGACTCCAGGCAGATGATCAGAGACAATGGATTGTATCCCAGCTGCATCAGTGGCTGTTGGTGGTGTCCATGTGAAGGAATGGGTAGTAGTAGTGCCAGCTGGAATGGCGAATGTTTGGTCTGAGGGACATGCACTGACAACTGGAGGGTTTGAATCCTCTGAAATACCAAGATCATGCAAGAAAAACATTAATGTCGGTGTAAAGATTTTGCTTTTCACCCTAACATTGATGAAAATATAAAGTTCCATTTTTAAATATAATTCTTTTGAAATCTTTATGACTAAAATCATGTTCTTTTTCTAATTCCAAGAAACAGTCAATACCTACCTTCTTGTAAGACGCTCAAAGTAAAAGAACAGTCTGTGTTAGTCAGTCCATTATTATCAGTCACAGTGTAGGTAACTGTGATTGGATTGTCAACAGAGACTTCAACTCCAGGCTGATGGTCAGAGACAATGGATTGAATCCCAGCTGCATCAGTAGCTGTTGGTGGTGTCCATGTGAAGGAATGGGTAGTAGTGCCAACAGGAACAGTGAATGTCTGGTCTGTGGGACATGCACTGACAACTGGAGGGTTCGTATCCTCTGAAATACCAAGATCATGCAAGAAAAACATTTATTTCTGTGTGAGGATTCTGCTTTTCACCCTAACTTCAATTAGAATAAATTTTCATTTTTAAATATAAGTCTTTTGAAATCTTCATGACTAAAGTCATGTTCTTTTTCTAATCCCAGGAAACAGTCAATACCTACCTTCTTGTACGACGCTTAGAGTAAAAAAAAAAAGTAATATCTGTTGGACAATTTAGATCCTACCTCCGGTGGTGAAGTGTCCGCTGAAAAAAAGGGTTAGCGTACCGCTTTTCGGTATACCCCCCCTTAAATGTGTGTATAGATCGACAAAGGTAAATATTTCTATTCTGATATCTATTCGTTAACTTTTGTGTCATTACAGAACATGTTTTCATTCATAAATATTGTAGGAAAGATCAGATTATTTGCTTTTATTTTATCATGAGCATCATATATTTTTTATATTAATCAACATGATTTCGATCATACGGTGATTCTTTTTCATTACAATGCATTTATATGAATCAATTTTAGATCATCAGTTCATGAACAATACGAAGGGAAGACTCATTCACCTGCACACACTTGCAAAAAAATAATTCTTTACTTTCTTTTCACTATTTATTTAGATTCTTTGTGAAAAAAATCTTTATACGTGACACTCTATTATCCTACATACTCCTATGACAGCGTCATGCCTGGCTGATATCGACTCAAGCATTCATGTTTATGATAATTGGCCTCTGCATTTATCTTGATTCTTTGACTTACCTCCATACTTTCAAGTTTTCAATTTTATATACACTGTTGGTCATAATGGTGGAATAATTATTTTTACACCAATTTATGGAATGATTTTGTCAATGATTTATTCCTAATAGATCTAAAAAATAGTATACATTCTCAGATTTCATTGAATGATAATTTGCCAGTGTTTGTTTTGCGTAACTGCTAAAGCACGTGTGTGCTACTATGCTAATCAACTAGGGGACCTACGTCCTTAAGTCATAACTGACAGTAATGCGGATTAATGCCTCATAAAAGGGCACTAATATATAGTACATCGACACGGTTTTGATCATAGGGGCTCACAGTAACGAGGCCATTGCTTAGCCACTGAATCATGATTGTACGCAACGGGAACTAGGGTACGTCACCGCCCCCACACAAATATAACAAAACAAAGAAAATGCAATAAATTATCAATAATTCATTGTATTCCCCCCCCCCCGATCCTCAGAAGGAAAAAAATCCTCTGTAGGGCCATGCATTATGGTTCAACGCATGCCCACATCGAGGATTTTGTTATGTTAGGGGTCGGGGCAAAATGCAATGAATTATTGATAATTTTTTGCATTTTCTTAGTTTTTTGGTATATGTGGGGGCGGCGACATACCCTAGCCACTGCTGCGTAAAGTCAGCTTTTAGTGGCTAAGCAATGGCCTCGGTACTGTGTCGATGTGCTATATTAGTGCCCTTTCATGAGGCATTAATCCTCATTACTGTCAGTTATGACTTAAGGACATAAATTCTCATTCTCATTCTCATTCTAATTCTTATTCTTATCCTTATTCTTATTTCATTCTTATTCGTATATTTATTTTTATTCTTATTCTTATTCTCATCCTTATTGTTATTTTGCAATCCAAAAAAAGATTAATTGAAAAATAAAGAGAAAAACAGTACTAGTAAATGACACATGACATTACCTTCGCAAAGGTTGGGCAAAAGGGTATGACATACGTAATACAGCAAACCGGAGTAGGCGGTATAATAGGCGACGCATCTGTAGTCGCTACTGGCGGCAGCGGTGGTGGCTGCCCACCAACCTGTAACAAAGCGAGCCATCAAAGAAAATACGAGAGAGAAGTAACATTGTTAATCTTTTGGAGGTAATGACAATAATGACAACACTGAACTGTCCTGAACCCACTCCAAAAAGTGATAACCATTCATACGCCCCAGGTACGCTCCAGGTTAAATAGAAATAAAAAAACATAAGGAGGGTTTACCCCTGTATTAAACAAATCATGTGTAGTAGGTCCATGAAAAAGTGCTGGGTATATATTACCCGATATGACGGTAATTATGTGTGCGACCATAGCTTGTGCAGTTATATTTTAGAATTTTGCTCATTTTTTTTCAGTTAAAGGCGATCGTGATTTGACAAAACATTATCAAAATAGGATATGATATTGCCTAAAAGTTATTCGGACACGACATTAGTCACATGTTGGGCAATTTTGCATTTTTGTAAAGAGTTAGGCTGGCCCGGGGATTTCAGATTTTGTCTTGTGCTTCTCTCCCCAACGCTTCGAGAGGACTTAGAGTTAGACAAAAAAAAAGTCTTTAACAAATTCGACCCATCTTCTTTTCTGATATTCTAGGCTTTTGAATAAACCAACATTTCGTTGGCGTCTCATCTTTCCAATCAGTTAATCAGTTAAAACAGCTGATATTTGGTTTGATTTCTTAGGTCTTCAAGTGAACATAAAAAGAGTGAATTTTCAAAATCACGGACGTCACTCCTCTGGAGAGTGAAAATGTAGTGAAAATAGAGTGAACATTCACTCTTTTCTTCTAGAGAGCACTCTAAAATCAATCGATTTTCACTCCTAAACAAGTGATCACGGACGTCACTCCCAAGAAAGTGAAAATAGAGTGAAAATTCACTTTTTTTTTTTAAAGAGAGTAACAAGTTGGCGTTACACTTACCACTATTGGCATATAACTGTGTGCCGTCTTCACATGGAGTGGTACCCACCATAGCTTCATACGTACACCCAACCCAGTAAGTGCTTGGGTATCTACTGATGACAGCATAATGCTCATCGTTACTATTGGGAACGTAGAGTGTCCCACCAATCGATTTACATTGTGAAACCGCTTCCGAATGTGTGAACTGTTCATTCCCCGAGTACTTGTAGCATCCGTGACCAATGCTGTCCCACCCACTGAGACATACTGCATCTTTAGGAAGAACATTTGGGATTAACCCCAAAAATGAAAATAAACAACAACAATAACATCAGCAACAGCATCAACAACAATGATAATAATATTAGTGATGATAATGATGCTGACGATGATGATAATAATAACGAAAATGATGATGATGATGATGATGATAATACTACTACTACTACTATTCAGCTTTGAAAATACATGTTAAAAAATCTGTTTAAAAAAGTTGTGGGCAGCAAAATCATTGTAACAATCTCGTTAAATTCGTAATCACTTTGATCAATAGGCCTATATTTAACGATTTAGGAGTTATTCTTATCGAAAAAAATAATAGTTAAAATCATCATATTTGATAAAAATTTACCCTACAATGTTTTTTAAAATTTTACTTCCAATTTCTTTGTTTTACTTAGTCGAAGTAGGTTTTTACAAATTATTTCTCGTATTACTTTCAGGGAGGTCGGGTATATTCCTACCCCCTCAGACAACCATCTCAGAACGATAAACATTGCATTTATGTGTGAAAATAGTACAATTACCTGTGCGTTGAATGGTTGAAGAAACAAGTAGCATAATAAGAAAGACCAACATTCCTCGATCACACGACGTCACACTTATCGAAATGACACCCTAATAAGAGGAACAAAATTTGTTGAAAAGCCGTCGATCCCAAATGAAACAAGATCTGATCAGATACTCTCGATATGCGTCAAATATACAGCAAAATCCAAACGTCAAATATGACTGTATTGTGACTAATCGACATTTGTCATATATGAAGAAAAAAACATCATTAAAAAATGCATCTGTGTCATGGATGCAGTTAAAGAAGAAGTCGCGTTTTGTATAAAGGTGGGACATCACTTGCGAGTTTTTTTATTCTCAGTCCTTCCCCAGTACCATCACAACTCGTATTGCATCACGTGCATAAAATATATCATACTAGGTCGAATCATTATATTCGATCCAACTTCGATCTTGTTACTGACGTACATGATTATAATACAAGAAATAGCCGATTCAACTTTAACTTTCCAGAGAGAGTAGGTAGTATTGGAAATTCGTTTTATTACAATGCCACCCAATGGTGTAAAAGAAATAGGAAACTATGATCATTTTAAGAGGAAATTAAAGGAATACCTAATACTTGACAGTCAGAGAAGAGAAGTGGATGACATGTTACATGATTGAAATTTTTATTCTTCTGTCGGTTCATACTTTTTCATGTTGTATATACTTATGTTTTCGTACGTTATAGAAATTCTACAAATTCATTATTATTTTCCTCTTCTTCCTTCTCCTCTTTTTTTTCTTGTACTTAATATCATTTCTATCATCAGTTTAATGTTGTTATTATTAATATTATCTTTAACAAGTAGTTCTTTTAATTTTCTTATCTGTCTGTAAATATTACTATTTTAACTTATTTATTTTATACATGTCTGTAAGGGACCCCACTGGAAACAAGCTCTCGAGCTTTCGTGGGTTATCCTGTTCAAGCTGACTTATTTTTGATCTGTTATTATTGTATATTGTTGTATGTTGGAAGCTTGTCGAATAAAAATCAATCAATCAATCAATCACCCTTGTGGCCTGCTATCCACTTTCAAGCCCCAGTTCAAGACATACCTATTCTACACGGCTTACAATTAGCCACTTCTTCAGTCTTTCCAAGGTAATTCATGAAAGGCATTTGATTAGACAACTAGATATTGGATTCGATTCTATTGAAACATGGAAGAATATCACAAAAGTAAAGTCACATAATAGGACTACAGTGTACTTTTGTAATGCCCTGATAAACTTTGTGCCAATTTTAATGTCACAGTAATGTGTAGTCCCATAGTAGTCATGAGCAGTGAGTTTCCATTGCTTTCATTGTGTTTGTGAATGACAGGAAGAATGAGTAAATCTGTCACCATTTTGTCGATTCCACAACCTCACAAAATACAATCATTTTAATTCTCTACGTAAATCAATCTCAGAAAATTCTTGACAACTTTTTTTCCAAGAAACTCTTATCCAGAAATCAATGTTACCTTTAAATTGTATACCTAAATTATTCAGGTTGTGAGACCGAGCAATTCGAACAAGAATAAGTAAAGGGTGTAGATGTACATTATTGATTTTGAATACGGTCTTGTGTCGTGCTATTTATCAATTTTCTCCATCACCGAACATTACTAGAATTGTGAGAAGCTGCATATTTTATAAAGCCACATTACCGTGATGAAAATGGTAATGAAATTCAAAACGTTTTATTGATTCAATTAAAAAAGTCCCTTGAAAAACTATTGTATCGATTCTGCCAAATGAATTTAGCATTTGGTGTTTGTAAATGTCATCATGTTTCATGAAGTATATATAGGCTACCTTTATGATGGTTTTCAAGAGTCAAATTAGATGCATTTTATTCTTTTTATTAAATAATAATCAAACTATACAAAGTAGCACATAATTGACCGTGTTTTGAATTCATACACTGGATATCTGCATTAACTAAATAAAAATGAGGTGAAAATGAACTGATATGGTAATTTGTATGCACCAGTTTCATTTGAAATTACGCAATTTGTTCCTGACAAGTTAACGATCAGTTGGATCATATTCAAAATTGGTACATGACGTGTTTCATATTAATGTGATTTTATTAAACCAAAAAACATGAGAGAGCGAGAGAGAGAGAGAGAAACTCAAAAGTTATATCTACATTTAGCCGCAGGTATTTATTTCAAAATCAATTTGAGTTGTAAAGAATACAAATTTGTAAATGGAATGGCAAATTGAAACATATTAAATGTTTGAGGCATCTTCGAGATTCAAAAGAGAAAGAACGAACATACTGAACTACTATTTCTACTATCATTAAAATGAAAACAACAACAACAACAACAATAATAATCATAACAATAATAATATAAATGATGATAATAATCATCATCATCATCATAACTATAACTATATTTGTGATTGCTATTTTTTTTATAATCATCATTATTACTATTATGTTAATTACTATTGGACTATTATATTTATAATTTATTATGATTATGGTTGTTGTTGTGGAAAGAAAACTAAACTATTTTTGGCACATTGTTAGGAGATATGAAGGTGTTGAGAAGCAAATACTGGAAGGAGCCATCGAAGGAAAACGGGGTAGAGGTCGTCCACTATTATCTTGGACAGATGATATCAAGAAAGTGTCTGGACAAGGAATGAAAGGTGCAACAAAAATGGCAGGTGAAAGAATTGCATGGCGTGCTCTCGTGAAGACCACAGCAGCGCTTTACAGCGCCACCTGAAGTTGATGATGATGATGATTATTATTATTATTATTATTATTATTATTATTATTATTACTATTATCTGTTGATAGATTCTTGCAGTAGTTAACTGATCAGTGGGTGTGGTTGAGAAATTGATGCTAATATTTGGTAGGCGAGAGCATGCAAATGACTTCAAACTGCACACACACCAGACATTAGACGCAAATACAACAAAACTATTCGAGAACATCTCTAATATTTTGTCTGTGTTCACAATGCATCAATGATAAATTTGAATACAACCTCGAAATACTAATTATGAATTAATTTCTTTTCAGGTTTTAATTATATGAATTATTCTGGGTTATTTCACGAGCCATTTAAACTATTGACATATTCACCCACATTGTCCGTTGCGGTTTTCAATCAATTTGTTGTAGCAACACAGATTTTGTGACGAATGCAGAACATTTATGAACGTACGGAAACTTGGCTCGCATTATCTTAAATGTAGTCAAATCTTTATGAGTTTGCTTACAACATTACTGAATAATAATGAAAACAAAATCAAGTTCTCATAGCACCTGTTTAAAAAAAGGCTGGATTGGTAAGGGAATTACTTGTTGTTTGAATATTCTTAAAAAAGGGGGGAGGGCGTCGGAAAATCTATGTTGAAAAGTTTGTCCTGGGGAAGTAAAAATTCCATCAAACACAAAAAAGTCATTAAACTTGTCGCCTAGCTGACATGATTCGAAACAGAAGATATTTGAGTTTTCAAATTGAAAGAGAATTTCGAATTTTGAATTTTCTATCATACCCCACAACCACTCTCGCTATATGAAGGTTGATATTTGAACGGCAAATTAATAAAGAAGAGAGCGAGGTAAGACAAAATCATCAAATGAGCCCCCCCCCCCCTCCCCCCCACCCGGGTCGAGAAAATTAAATTAATTGAATGTCCCACTGCACGTCCTTCTTCCCTCTTAAAGAAATGGAGTCTACGCAGGAAATGGGGAAAATGTGATCAAATTATTACTAAAAAATGCACATTTTGGGGGCATGCCCAAGACAAACCTAATCATTGGACCTACTCGCATCCCTGATATTCATTTCGGAAATGATTTTAAAGTGATGATGTTTTACTTTTCTTGTTCAAATTGGAAAAATTGGTTCCAATTTATGTAAGTAATGTTTTCGTTATTTTTTCTTTCTTTCTTCCTTTATTTTACCCCCTTTCTCATGTTTAGGGGTTCATTATTTGTATTCATAGTTTCAAATAATTATAAGTCTCCCTCGGTGAGACATCCTCTTACCGTTGAGGTGGATGGTTGCTGCAATGTTTTCAGTAGCATCTCTCCACACATACAATCATTTCTGTCTCGACTTGCACAAGATTATTAAATAGATCATCGCAACTATTAATGAATACCAGTCTGCATAATTGCCTTAATTTTGCGAAGCGTCCTTGTGGATGTTATAGCATGCACTTTTTTCAGTTTTCAATTTCATTTACGAATAATTGATTAAAGCAATTTGATCGCTTTTTATATTTGCCTGAACAGTTGACATGTCGTCATAACCTATTTAGGACAAAGTTCTTCATTTGTTAAGGTTTTGCTTACCATTATCCTCATTTATTTGCAGGCACATATAAATATATTTCCAGATACAGGACGCAGGCGCGGGTCCAGGCTTTCTTAGGGAGGGGGCGAATTTGAAATTATGCGAGCCAAATATTGGTACGTAATGGTGACCAGCAGTGACGTAATGAGCAAAAACGTTAGAGGGGGGAGACAAAAAATCTGCATCACCCCACTCTTATATGCAAGCACCGCTGAACGTTTTTTCAAATTGGATGGGGGGGGGGGGGAGGGGGCTAAAGTATTTACGATCAGGTAGAGCGTAGCTGGGGTTCCTGGAGCGGAGCCCCCAGAAGATCAGGGGGTATGGGTATTTAATTACGGTCAGGTGAGCATATTTTGAAACCATATTCATGACACTGGCAGGACACTTATTGGCATGGGGTCCAGGGGGCGAAGCCCCCAGAAGCTCAGGTGTTTTATGAATTAAATTACCGTCAGATGATCATCTAGGGGCCCGCCGTAGGGCCCTAGGTGGTGTCTAGGGGCAGAGCCATCGGGCGCTCAGGGTTTTTTTTCAAGGCATTTAATTATGGTCAGATGAGCATATTTTGATACCTTATTTGTGATACTGTCAGGACACTAATTGGCGTTGGGTCCAGGGGGCAAAGCTCAAGGGTTTTAGGAATTAAATTACAGTCAGATGAGTATCCAGAGGCCCGTCTAAGGGCCGTTGGTTGGGTCCAGGGTTTTAAGGCGTATAATGACAGTCAGATGAGCATATTTTGATACCTCATTGTTTTGTGAAACTCACATTTTATGTCATTTCAGCAAAATTTGTAAATCACCGGTATCGAATTAGAAATAAACCACTTCTAATTTTTTTTTTTTTTTTTTTTGGGGGGGGGGCAAGCCCTCCCCCCCCCCTCAGTACGCCAGTAGCCCCCTCCCCATTTACACATTGTTGGCAGGAAAAAAATCGCAACTTATCTCCCCTACCATTCTTCTGTCTCTCTTTTTTCTTTCCCTTTCTCTCCTCTTTCCCTTTCCCTTCCCTTCCTTCTCTATTTTTGTTTGGCGAGGGCGGGGGGGGGGGGGGGGGGGGGGGGAGAGAGTCAAGGGCTTTTTGCCCCCCATCCACATTTTTTTGGCGGGAAAATTGCAACTGATACCCTACTTCTTTTCTTCTTCCTCTTTCTTCTTTCCCTTTATCTCCTCTTTTCATATTTTCTTTCCCTTTCCTTCCTTCTCTCTTATTTTTTTTTATGAGGGGGAGGCAAGGCCCTTTCGGCCCCCACCTCCTTTCCCCTTTTTTTCTTCTTCCGCTTCTTTCTTTCCCCTTTTCTTCCTTCTCTCTCTCTCTCTCCCTCTCTCTCGCCTGGATCCGCGCCTGGCCTGACAGGACGTTAATGTTGCGGCATGGATTCGAATCCCGAACCATGGGGTTCAGAGTCCTGAAACTTACTGTTAAAGGTAATAACACAATCGAAATGATAACATCTCGTGTCCAATGGGCGTATACGCATTGTGATTCATTTAGACATCTATTTATTGTCACGTGTCTTTATCCTCTTAATAACAAAGAGACACCTTTTTTCCTCCAATTAAAGTCCATGCAAATTATTTTGCCGGTAGTATATGTATTGGTTTTTTAAGCAAACAAACAAACATCGCATAATCAGGATAACGCTGAATTGGTAGCTATATAGATCTGAAAAATCACAAAACTAAACTATTTTTGGCACATTGTTAGGAGATATGAAGGTGTTGAGAAGCAAATACTGGAAGGAGCCATCGAAGGAAAACGGGGTAGAGGTCGTCCACTATTATCTTGGACAGATGATATCAAGAAAGTGTCTGGACAAGGAATGAAAGGTGCAACAAAAATGGCAGGTGAAAGAATTGCATGGCGTGCTCTCGTGAAGACCACAGCAGCGCTTTACAGCGCCACCTGAAGTTGATGATGATGATGATTATTATCATTATTATTATTATTATTATTATTATTATTATTATTATTATTATTATTATTACTATTATCTGTTGATAGATTCTTGCAGTAGTTAACTGATCAGTGGGTGTGGTTGAGAAATTGATGCTAATATTTGGTAGGCGAGAGCATGCAAATGACTTCAAACTGCACACACACCAGACATTAGACGCAAATACAACAAAACTATTCGAGAACATCTCTAATATTTTGTCTGTGTTCACAATGCATCAATGATAAATTTGAATACAACCTCGAAATACTAATTATGAATTAATTTCTTTTCAGGTTTTAATTATATGAATTATTCTGGGTTATTTCACGAGCCATTTAAACTATTGACATATTCACCCACATTGTCCGTTGCGGTTTTCAATCAATTTGTTGTAGCAACACAGATTTTGTGACGAATGCAGAACATTTATGAACGTACGGAAACTTGGCTCGCATTATCTTAAATGTAGTCAAATCTTTATGAGTTTGCTTACAACATTACTGAATAATAATGAAAACAAAATCAAGTTCTCATAGCACCTGTTTAAAAAAAGGCTGGATTGGTAAGGGAATTACTTGTTGTTTGAATATTCTTAAAAAAGGGGGGAGGGCGTCGGAAAATCTATGTTGAAAAGTTTGTCCTGGGGAAGTAAAAATTCCATCAAACACAAAAGAGTCATTAAACTTGTCGCCTAGCTGACATGATTCGAAACAGAAGATATTTGAGTTTTCAAATTGAAAGAGAATTTCGAATTTTGAATTTTCTATCATACCCCACAACCACTCTCGCTATATGAAGGTTGATATTTGAACGGCAAATTAATAAAGAAGAGAGCGAGGTAAGACAAAATCATCAAATGAGCCCCCCCCCCCTCCCCCCCACCCGGGTCGAGAAAATTAAATTAATTGAATGTCCCACTGCACGTCCTTCTTCCCTCTTAAAGAAATGGAGTCTACGCAGGAAATGGGGAAAATGTGATCAAATTATTACTAAAAAATGCACATTTTGGGGGCATGCCCAAGACAAACCTAATCATTGGACCTACTCGCATCCCTGATATTCATTTCGGAAATGATTTTAAAGTGATGATGTTTTACTTTTCTTGTTCAAATTGGAAAAATTGGTTCCAATTTATGTAAGTAATGTTTTCGTTATTTTTTCTTTCTTTCTTCCTTTATTTTACCCCCTTTCTCATGTTTAGGGGTTCATTATTTGTATTCATAGTTTCAAATAATAGTCAGATGAGTATCCAGAGGCCCGTCTTAGGGCCGTTGGTTGGGTCCAGGGTTTTAAGGCGTATAATGACAGTCAGATGAGCATATTTTGATACCTCATTGTTTTGTGAAACTCACATTTTATGTCATTTCAGCAACATTTGTAAATCACCGGTATCGAATTAGAAATAAACCACTTCTAATTTTTTTTTTTTTTTTTTTTTTTTTTTTGGGAGGGGGGGCAAGCCCTCCCCCCCCCCCCTCAGTACGCCAGTAGCCCCCTCCCCATTTACACATTGTTGGCAGGAAAAAAATCGCAACTTATCTCCCCTACCATTCTTCTGTCTCTCTTTTTTCTTTCCCTTTCTCTCCTCTTTCCCTTTCCCTTCCCTTCCTTCTCTATTTTTGTTTGGCGAGGGCGGGGGGGGGGGGGGGGGAGAGAGTCAAGGGCTTTTTGCCCCCCATCCACATTTTTTTGGCGGGAAAATTGCAACTGATACCCTACTTCTTTTCTTCTTCCTCTTTCTTCTTTCCCTTTATCTCCTCTTTTCATATTTTCTTTCCCTTTCCTTCCTTCTCTCTTATTTTTTTTTATGAGGGGGAGGCAAGGCCCTTTCGGCCCCCACCTCCTTTCCCCTTTTTTTCTTCTTCCGCTTCTTTCTTTCCCCTTTTCTTCCTTCTCTCTCTCTCTCTCCCTCTCTCTCGCCTGGATCCGCGCCTGGCCTGACAGGACGTTAATGTTGCGGCATGGATTCGAATCCCGAACCATGGGGTTCAGAGTCCTGAAACTTACTGTTAAAGGTAATAACACAATCGAAATGATAACATCTCGTGTCCAATGGGCGTATACGCATTGTGATTCATTTAGACATCTATTTATTGTCACGTGTCTTTATCCTCTTAATAACAAAGAGACACCTTTTTTCCTCCAATTAAAGTCCATGCAAATTATTTTGCCGGTAGTATATGTATTGGTTTTTTAAGCAAACAAACAAACATCGCATAATCAGGATAACGCTGAATTGGTAGCTATATAGATCTGAAAAATCACAAACCATTAGTATTAAGCCTGGCAAATGATGCAAACAAGTATTTTTTTTAAACACCGCACACAAAATATGATAAACAAAAACAGCATAGATAACGGTGAGTTGGTAGCCGCAAAGGTCTGGCAACTCATACACCATCTACCCATTATAGTGCGACAGGGATTCGAATCCCGTACCTTGTGGTTCACAGTCCACTTAACCACATGCATGCAGGTAATAATACAATCGAAATGACACCATGTGTTTAACGGGCGTGTATATGATCCCATTTTACATTTTAGATATTGTCACTTATATAAGTTTGTGATGATTTACTACCAAGGAAATTTTCAAACAATCACAGCAATCTGAACATAATGAACACTGACTTCACTTTTACTACTACAACGACATCAACCAATCAAGAACAGTATCAATATCAGACCATCAAAATTATAATGACTTGTAGATCACAAACAAAATTGTTAAAAGTAAAGAAGTTTTCTACTTAATAGGTTAAGACCGTCAGAGAAATTAGTATGATTATCAAGTTCACCTTGTAATTTTTTAATACTGAATCTATTCAAATTTCATGAGGAATTACTATCTGATTTTGTTATTCTGATTCTTGCATACATTCATGCGTTCGAATTAACATGATGTACACGCATCAAGACTAACCAACATAGTAGATTTAAAAAAAAAAGAGATATTGTATAATGACGAGAAAACAAATAAATTTGAAAAAAATAGTTAAATTTAGGCGAGAAAAATATTACAAGTAAAATCATTGTTTAACGTTTTCTATAAAGTACCATGGACTCACGAAAAGGCGAATATAAAAGAGGATATGCAAATCTTAATCCTATAACATAATTTAAAGTCGATCACGTGAAAATTAGAGAATAAATTTTTGACTGAAACGGGAAATTATGAGGATGCAATGTTAACAAGTACAATTTGATCATGTCAATAGGATGAGTGAATGAATACATTTTTGATAAGTAAATAACATTTACATGTCTCATATACAACTTCAAAATAGTATCATAAGAAATGAAAGTATGCTTAATTAAATTTCTCTGATATAATATTGTTTATTCTGTGCGATTGTAAATTGATATTATAAAATTAAAACTAAACAAAACAAAAGAGAAATTCGAACTTCGACTTTCGTCACACAGTGCTAGCTCTAAATCCCTTTTTAGATAACCTCATAGTAACTGCATCCATCATTTTGGGAGAAGTAGCGAGAGAGGACGCTCGCTCTTGTTTCTTCATTCAGCTCGCATACTCCGTCTTTGTAATTGATGGACTTGCAACCAACTTCCTGAATGCATTTTGCGGCGCAACGCAGCTTGTCTTTCGCTGGCACTGTCTTCATCACGTGATCAGTCAGACAGTGGCCAATCAGTGGACGCCCCTCGCTGTCCTTAGCAAAATAGTATCATAAGAAATGAAAGTATGCTTAATTAAATTTCTCTGATATAATATTGTTTATTCTGTGCGATTGTAAATTGATATTATAAAATTAAAACTAAACAAAACAAAAGAGAAATTCGAACTTCGACTTTCGTCACACAGTGCTAGCTCTAAATCCCTTTTTAGATAACCTCATAGTAACTGCATCCATCATTTTGGGAGAAGTAGCGAGAGAGGACGCTCGCTCTTGTTTCTTCATTCAGCTCGCATACTCCGTCTTTGTAATTGATGGACTTGCAACCAACTTCCTGAATGCATTTTGCGGCGCAACGCAGCTTGTCTTTCGCTGGCACTGTCTTCATCACGTGATCAGTCAGACAGTGGCCAATCAGTGGACGCCCCTCGCTGTCCTTAGCAAGGGAGAAGAAGCCTGAAGACTTAACTAGATTGTGAAATAAAAATAGAGAAATAAACGACCATAACAGTTACAAATACATGTATAGCTACAAATAACAACTAAATTATTCAAACCGCTTGTGAATTTGATGTTTAATTTTTTTTCCCCGTAATTCAAGAATGGAAAGTAAACTGGTTGAATTAGGGCCTTTGTTGAAATATTTTTAGTTGTAAGCTTTAATTTTCAAGAAAGAGGAATCAGGAAAAATGAACTTTTCACATACTTGGTAAGGGTATGAATAATTTGATTGTTAACTTTATACATTCATCAATATATGTATATACAGAGTGAGTCAGAAAAAATGTCCCACTTTTTAAATGTTGATTAAATATTCATACTCATATTCAAACAATACAACTTTTAAACAACTTTAGAGGGCGCTATTTATATCATTGGAGCGTGAAATTCGGCAGGGACATGATGTGTGCTATGATACGATTAAGAAAAGGTAAAAGTTGAGACAAAACGAAATTGGTCTGAGAAGGTGATGGCAATTTACGGTTTTCAGGGGTTAATGTTTTTAAAGAATTTTTGAGATTTTTGACGGAATAGATTTCGGATTTGATTTTCCATTATGAAGATGGCACATTTGATAGGGTGGTTATACGTCGCAGTTAAAACAACATCCCTTAGAATGTTCAGAGGAATTTGTTCGAAGTCTGTAGCATCAAGGATAGTGGATCTATACGAAGGAAGAAAGCAATAAGGCCCTAAAACGAACCAGAAACGGACAAAATGGCACCTGGACGGTCACGCATGATTGAATTTTGAACCGAAGAGTCAGGTGACCTAGATAGGAAAGCGGGATGGAGGAAAGGACCTATATAAGAATAACAATCACTGCGTGCAAAATGAATGGGAGTTTGGCATAAGATAAAAACGCAAACAAGAACAAGGCATTGATATCGGTGTGAATATTTTGCTTTTCACCCTTCAATGAAAATGTCAAATTCCATTTTGAATAAACTTCTTAATTTTAAATTCTTCTTAACCAAATTCTTGTTCTTTTCTTATTCCAAGAAAACATTCAATACCTACCTTCTTGTACGACGCTTCTGAGAGTAAAAGAACAGTCTGTGTTTGTCAGTCCATTATTATCAGTCACAGTGTAGGTAACTGTGATTGGATTCTCAACTGAGACTACGACTCCAGGCGGGTGGTCAGAGACAATGGATTGAATCCCAGCTGCATCAGTAGCTGTTGGTGGTTTCCATGTAAAGTAATGGGTAGTAGTAGTGCCAACAGGAATAGCGAATGTCTGGTCTGAGGGACATGCACTGACAACTGGAGGGTTTGTATCCTCTGAAATACCAAGATCATGCAAGAAAAACATTTATATCGGTGTGAAGATTTTGCTTTTCACCCTAACATCAATTAGAATAAAATTTCATTTTTAAATATAATTATTTTGAAATCTTCATGACTAAAGTCATGTTCTCTTTCCAATTCCAAGAAACATTCAATACTTACCTTCCTGTACGACGCTTAGAGTAAAAGAACAGTCTGTGTTAGTCAGTCCATTATTATCAGTCACAGTGTAGGTAACTGTGATAGGATTGTCAACAGAGACTACAACTCCACGCTGACGGTCAGAGACGATGGACTGAATCCCAGCTGCATCCGTAGCTGTTGGGGGTGTCCATGTGAAGGAATGGGTTGTAGTGCCAACAGGAGCTGTGAATGTCTGGTCTGGGGGACAGGAGTGGACTTCTGGCGGTAACATGGCATTGGCTGAAAGATTAAAAAACAATAACAGAGAAGCTTTTTTATTGGCTATCTATAGCTAACACCTGTTAATTGACGTTTTGTTAATGATTTCTTTCGGAAAGTACATGTATAAATTAGGTTTAATTCAAATTCTTTTATTAAAATATCATCAAACTTTAGCTCGTAAATACATTTACCTACTGAAACGTATATGAATTGGGCAATATTATGACTTATTTGACTTCAGAAAACTGTTTATATGTGTTACAATAGTATATTATATCATCTCAGCAGCACAGGACATGATTCATCGCATTATTATTCACACTGTTTGGGGCTACAAAAATGATACTATTTACCGAAATTCACTGCCAGATTGTGTAATTCCCTGTCTGATAATCTATCGACATAGATAAATATTTTTATTCTGATATCTATTCGTTCACTTTTGTGTCATTACAGAATATTTTTTTCATTGATAAATACTATAGGAAAGATCGGAGTATTTGCTTTTATTTAAATCACTTCAGGTGTGGGCTTCTTAATAAAATCATTGCATAAGCATTATGAGAAGGAAATGTTGAAGCCGTACAAAGCAATTTTATTTTTTATATTAATCTACATAATTTCGATCACACGGTAATTCTTTTCATTACAATTCATTTATATAAATTTATTTTAGATGACCAGTTCATGAACAATTTACCTGCACACACCCACTTGCACACACTTGTAATTTTATTTCTTTGTTTACTTTCTTTCCACTTTTTATTTAGATTCTTTCTGAACAAAATCTTTATACGTGACACTCTATTATCCTTCATACTCCTATAACAGCGTCATGTACCCAACCCCCCCTTATCTTGATTGGTGTCAAATCCCACCTATTCACGACTGTCTCTCAACAAATCTAAGCTATAATAGAAACCCGTCTTATAAAGAATTGGCGAAGAATCAGGGATATGGGGGATATAATACGCCACAAATATGTATATATCCTCATTTTCCTACAAAGGTAATACACAATATAATACGGACTTATCAAATTATTTTGACCTTTGCCATTGTCATTGTTATTATCATTATAATTACTATCATTATTATTATATTCATTTTTATTGTACTCTTACTCTTAATACTCTTACTTGTATTCTTATTCTTAATCTTATTATTATTCTAATTCATATTCTTAATCTTATTCTTATTCTTAATCTCATTCTCATTCTTATTCTCATTCTTATTTTCATTCTTATCCTTATTATCCAATCCAAACAAAAATGCTTAATTGAAAAACAAAGAGAAAAATACTAAATGAAACACTAGATTTAAATACGTCACTTTGACGAATAAGGTGGTTTGTCTTTAATGTTATGATAGATTTGAATATTTACTATATAGAGAAAGGGAGAAGTTATATAGACATGTACATGTAAACAATGATGATCATGATCATGATCATCATCATGATAGTAATGGTGATGATAATGATGATGATGATGATAATGTTGATGATGATGATAATGATGATGATCATCATGATAATGTTGATGATCATGATCATGGTGATGTTGATGATGATGATCATCAGACCATGATGATAATGATGATCATCATCATCATAACGATGATTATGATGATATTGATGATCATGATCATGATCGTGAGCATGATCCTGACATCTGATTGAAAAAATGAGGGGACATTTAGATAACATATAGTTTCAGCTACAACATACTCAAAAACCAACAAAAACCAAGCAGAAATAATGGCGATATTGCTCGCAAAAGACAGGAATGTAGAATCCAGTGAGAAAAAGTCATCTCCCTTAAGGATTACACGCAAAAAGTAATGGATCAAGTGATAATAGGGTAAAAATAAAGTAAATATAGTTGTTTATTACGTTATTTGCGATTCTACGTGTTTTAATATTTAAAGGAGATGGTACAGTGAAAGGTCAAAAAGAAAAAAAGAGAAGAAAATAAATTGTTGGAGACGCCCGGACTCGAACCAGGGACCTCGAGGTCGGAAGTCAAGTGCGTTACCGATATACCAAAAAATTTCCCATAGCGATTACACGTAAACGGAAAATGGAATTCTCAAATCCCACTTTGCACGTGAAATATGAGCATGATCCCGGTATCTGATCGAAAAATAAAGGGCACAGTTGTGAAAAAATACGCCATGATACTTTTGTCAAAAATGAAAAATTGTGAAGACTGCATTTGTAGAGAATTGTCTCAGCTAGAACATATCAACATTTGGAAGAAAATCGATGAATATATACAGAGATACAATCAATTTTTCAAAAATTTGCTGACGTCATAATATGCAAATTGGAATTTTGAGTTCGGAGGCCATTATGATGACGTCATGAGTTAATTGAGGGTCAAATGAGACATGAAATCATATCTCCGACTCATAATCTATCCACATATGAAAGAATGGAGGGGTATTCATCCATTCTGAAGAGTTACAAAATTTGGGATAAAATAGAGCACAAATAAGCGAGATAGTGCTCAAAGATGAGTGTCATGTAGATCCATGATGTGAACGAAATTCACCTGCCATAGACATAACACGCAAATTAAGAAAATTCTGACATGTCGCCTTTAATTGAAATTTTTACCATGATGACGTCATCAAAATGAAAAAACAATGGGCACTTATCTTGTAGAGAATTGTCTCAGCTACAACATATCTAAGTTTGGAAGTAAATTAATCAATATTTACAGAGATACAATAATTTTCCATACATATGATGACGTCATATTATGCAAATTCGTATTTTGAGTTCCAAGGCCACTATGATGATGTCACGATATAAACACTGTTGGTCATAATGGTGGAATAATTATTTTTACCCCAATTTATGGAATGATTTTGACAATGATTTATTTCTAATAGATCTTGATAATAGTATACATTCTCAGATTTTATTGAACAATGATTTGTGAGTGTTTGTTTTGCGTGACTGCTAAGGCATGTGTGTGCTACTAGGCTAATCAGCTAGGGGACCTACGTCTTTAAGTCATAACTGACAGTAATGAGGATTAATGCCTCACAAAAGGGCACTAATATAGCACATCGACACAGTTTTGATCCTGGGGCCTCACAGTAACGAGGCATATTGCTTAGCCACTGAATCATGACTGTACGCAGCGGTTGCTAGGGTACGCGCCCGCCCCCACAAATCTCCCAAAACGAAGAAAATGCAATGAATTATCAAAAATTCATTGCATTTCCCCCCCGACCCCCAACAGGAACAGATATTCTGTAGGACCATGCAATATGGTTCAAGGCATGGCCACACAGAGGAATTATTCCTGTGGGGGACCGGGGGAGAGTGCAATGAATTTTTGATAATTTATTGCATTTTCTTCGTTTTGGGGGATTTGTGGGGGCGGCCGCGTACCCTAGCACCCGCTGCGTACCGTCATGATTCAGTGGCTAAGCAATGGCCTAGTTACTGTGAGGCCCCAGGATCAAAATCGTGTCGATCATCTATAATTAGTGCCCTTTTGTGAGGCATTAATCGTCATTACTGTCAATTATGACTTAAGGACGTACGTCCCCTAGCTGATTAGCATAGTAGCACACAAATGCTTTAGCAGTCACACAAAACAAACACTCGCAAATTATTATTCAATACAATCTGAGAATGTATGCTATTATCTAGATCTATTAGAAATAAATAATTTTTAAAATCCTTGCCTAAACTTGGGTAAAAAAAAAAATTATTCCACCATTATGACCAACAGTGTATAATGGCCAAATGAGACCTAAAATCATATCTCCAACTCATATTCTATCCAAATATGACAACAAAGTGGGGGGTCTGTGGACTTCCTAAAGAGCTATAATGGATTTTGTATAAGCAGGGACAAGCATGTTATTGGCCGTATATGCTATGTATTACAAGATCTCGCGCGTACGGACATGTATTTTTTTCAAAATGGCCTAAAACGTATCCAAAATAAATTTGAGACGATTTGGAGCATTTTGAAATTTTGCGCGCGCGTTGACGCGCGCATTTTTTGACCGGAAATTGACCGGACGGATATTGACCTTAAAGGGCCCATGACATCGAAATACAAGTGTATTCCTGTTAGTGTGCAGTCCTGCATACATCTCATATTTTGATATGTAAACTTCTGAATTTGTTTCATAGATTTTTTAAATATTTTTTTAAATATTTGTTTTTCAAACTTGCTAAGCTCCACCCCAAAAACCTCCAGATCTCATTCCCCTTGTGACATCATATGTCAGCCATCAATGAGCTAACTTGAGAAATTGGTATGTATCTTTGCCGAAGTCGACCACCTGTTACAATACGTAATACAATAGCAACATACAAAGTTGCTATGTCAGACATGCTTTAGCATCACCAGGAAGACAAAGGCAATGATGATGTATTGTACATATGTATGAAAGCATGCAAGTGTATTCCTGTTAGTGTGCAGTCCTGCATACATCTCATATTTTGATATGTAAACTTCTGAATTTGTTTCATAGATTTTTAAATATTTTTTGAAATATTTGTTTTTCAAACTTGCTAAGCTCCACCCCAAAAACCTCCAGATCTCATTCTCCTTGTTTGTTTGTTTGTTTGTTTATTTTATTTTAGCACGGTAGCATACTTCAGCCAATGGCTGTTCTTCAGTATGGCCGTGCATATAAAAAGCAATCACAATTTTACAAAGAAACATACATATAAATATAGATTAACATGATTTACATACAAAGTTAAATAAAAACATACACATATATATAAACAAATAGGTTAGAAGGCGAGAAATCAAAAACAAGCCCTAATTTAGAAAAGAATACGAACAGAAAAAACACATATAATATTATTTTTTTTAAAGAAGAAAAACAAATCAGTTGTTTTTGTTTGCTATTAAAAGTCAAACATGACATTACAAATAGTATATTATAAACTGCTTTTGAAAGTATAGTAAGTTTGTTTATATTTAGTTTCTACCGGTAATTCATTCCATAGTTTTGCACCATAATAACTTAGACTTTTCTTTTTGAAGCAGGTTTTGATTCTTGGTAAAGTAAATATACGAGGAGCATTTCTTAAGCTATAGGAAGTGTATTTAAAATTAAATTTACTTAAAAGATAATCCGGGGTTGATTGGTCTGCAATTTTATACATTATACATAGAACATGGTTTTTACGTCTCTCAACCAGGGTATCCAAACATAAATTTTCATACAAAAGTCTAGTTGAGTATCTATTTTCCACTCTTATTACTGTTTTAAGTAATCTATTTTGTAGAATTTGTAGTTTTTTAATATTTTGTTTCTTCATATTATTCCAAACAACATCACAATAATCTAATTTACTTTGAGCAATTGACTTATAAAAAAGTAATGCCGTTTTTTGCGAGATGCAATGTCTTATTCTTTTTAACAAATACAAATTCTTCACAGTACTTTTACACAAATGTTTCACATGTTTATCCCAATCTAACGAGTTATCAAGGTATACCCCAAGGTATTTACACACAGTAACCTGGTTCAGTTTTTTGTTATCAATAAAAACATCTACATTTTTTCCACGAATTCTTTTTTTAGATCCAATTAGCATTGTTTCACATTTCTTTGTATTTAGTGCCAACCGATTACATGAAAGCCAATCAGAAATATTCCGTAAGTCTTGATTCAAATAATTTTCAATATCTTGTACAGTATTACTAGCATAATAAATGCAGGTATCGTCGGCATATAATGAAACAACACAATTTTTAAGACAGTTTGGTAAGTCGTTGATAAAGATTAAAAATAATAATGGCCCTAAATTCGACCCTTGTGGTACTCCACATTTAATTATCTGCGGAGATGACTGAACACCATTTACGACAGTGAATTGTGCTCGATTGCTCAAGTAATTACGAAACCATTTACATGCATGCTGATCTAATCCATTAAGACGCAGTTTATTTAACAATACCGAGTGGTCTACGGTATCGAAAGCTTTCTGTAAGTCAATTGTTACCATTCCAATCATCTCCCCTTTATCCATACTATGTAACCAGTCTTCCGTGACGTTCAAAAGTGCACTTAGCGTATATGATGGGGTCTGAACCCTGATTGATTCACATTGATAATATTATTGTCATTCAAAAATGTATACAACTGATTAAAAACAAGTTTTTCTACAATTTTTGTTATAACAGGTAGTATGGATATTGGGCGGTAATTGGTCATGTCTGTTCTTTTTCCACTTTTGTATATGGGTATAACTCTAGCAGATTTTAAGCTCAATGGAACCTCACCAGTTGTAAGTGACAAATTAATTAAATACACCAACGGCTTCAATATAAATTCAACGACTGGTTTCAACAGCGTTACTGATAAATTATCATTTCCACATGCTTTCTTATCGGGAATCGTCATCAATACTTCTCTAACATTCTGATCACTTACTGACTGAAGACGAAATGTTGCAGGCGTAATATGTACAAATTGTTCATGATCATCATAATTATAATTCTCACATCTCTGTTCTTGAATTGATACTCCAATATCAACGAAAAAATTATTAAATCTATTTGCAATTTCTTCTCTATTTTGCAGTATGCCATTATGGTCTTCTATAACAATATTATTTTCATTATCTTTCTTACTCGGCATAAGAGTTTTCAATGATTTCCAAATTTGTTTAGAGTTTCCTTTGCTTACTTCAACACTCTTTACAATAAAATCAGCCTTTGCTTTACGAATTTTCTTAGTGACTTGATTTCTTAAACATTTATATTCAGTCCAGTCATCATTTTTTTTATATTTGATTGCTTTTTTCTTTTGAAAGTTTCTTTCACGAATAAAATCCAATATTTCTGATGTCATCCAGGGGGATTCTTGTTTTCTTATCCTCCGTTTCTTGAGAGGCGCATGTTTTTCAGTAATAACCATCAATCTTTCTATAAAGGTATCGTATGCATTATTCATATCTTTACATTGTTGAATATCATCCCAATTAATCTGTTTTACATCTGCAATGTAAGCATTTACATCAAAATGTTTAAAATCACGCAATAATTTATACTTATGACAACTATTTTGTTTAGTATTACGTTTTTTCCCCCATGTACAATATACAAGATAGTGGTCACTCATACTTATAGGTAATACTCCAGATTTATCAATTTTTTCATGTCTGTTTGTTATTATCAAGTCCAATATAGAAGCAGTATCTTTTGTGACTCTTGTGGGAGTATCAATAATTTGGGACAAATTAAAACTATCAACAATTTCTAACAGTTTGCTTGTTTGCCAGGATCTTGTTTCGGGCTGCATATTACAATTTATGTCACCAAGTATTACATAATCACAATTCATATCATCAAGTTTTTGTAATACATTTCGAAATTTCTCAAACACTTGGACACCAGAGTTAGGTGGTCTGTACCAAACAATACAAATAACATTTTTCATATGCGAGAACTGCAATTCAACAGTCAATAGTTCTAGACCATTTTCCGTCAAATCTTCACGTATTACATAATTTAAATCAGTTTTAATGTATGCTGCAACACCTCCACCATGTCTATCTCTGTCCTTGCGTACATTATATCCACTTATTTTCAGTTCAGAGTCATGTATCAAGTCATTGATATGTGTTTCACTCAAAGCAAAAATATCTGGTTGAGTTTTCGCGTGTAATATTCTCAGTTCATCAATATTCTTCATAACAGATGTACAGTTCAGATGGATTAATTTCAGTCCTTTATAATTAGATATCTGTTTTATTTCTTCCTCTATATCTGATTCTGTAGTGTCAATATTATTCGAACTGCCATTAATGATAATACTTGCATCTGGGTCAGTGTACGAGAAATCACTGTTGCCTTGATGTTCATTGTCATCAAATGGGAGTTCTTTGAAGGCGCAAACATCACAAATCCAGTCACTATCTGATTCAAAAGCACTTTGGTTCGATGTATTACAACTAAGATGGCACCATGAGGAACAAATTACGCATAATAATGCGTTTTGGTTATTCTTTACTGTTCTTTCACATATTATGCACGGATAACGGATAGGCATTTTAATTAATATGCCATAAAAACATTACAATGTAATTAATCGTGACTAACCAAGGCGATCGATGTCCCTCAGGTTCTGGATGATCACCCGCTTTCTCTCCGTGGCAGTGATGGCGAAGATTTTCCCATCTTGTGTCCATCTTGTGACATCATCTGTCAGCCATCAATGAGCTAACTTGAGAAATTGGTATGTATCTTTGCCGAAGTCGACCACCTGTTACAATACGTAATACAATAGCAACATACAAACTTGCTATGTCAGACATGCTGTAGCACCACCAGGAAGACAAAGGCAATGATGATGTATTGTACATATGTATGGAAGCATGCAAATCTATTATGAACGTGTGCTAAGCTGGGGGAAATTACATACCATTGTCCATTCTAGAATATTAGTTTAGTCTGACATGTCTGACATAGCAACTTATATGTTGCTATTGTTTGTGGTATTGTAACAGGTGGTCAACTTTGGCAAAGTTACATGCCATTTTCTCAAGTTAGCTCATTGATGACTGACAAATGATGTCACAAGGGGAATGAGTTCTGGAGGTTTTTTGGGTGGAGCTTAGCAAGTTTGAAAAACAAATATTTCAAAAAATATTTAAAAATCTATGAAACAAATTCAGAAGTTTACATATCAAAATATGAGATGTATGCAGTACTGCACACCAACAGGAATACATTTGTATTTCGATGTCATGGGCCCTTTAATCATGCTGAATATGAACGAGAAATAACTTTCCGTTATGGAGATATGATTATGAGTTGAAAGTACCACCAAAAAAAAATGGCACCTGGATGACGTCATGAAGACTTGATGACCTTGCAAATGTTCCTGTCACTTCTCATGACAAGGACCTATGACTGTGCCTAAATTGAAAGAAATTGACTGGATAGATCTTGAGTTATCGTCGGAACAAAAAAGTGGGGAGAAATAAAAACTAGACATATAATACTTGTTTGGAACAAGTATAGGTGGGCTGGTCCAACTAAAATTTGACACAAAATAGAGCAAAAATAAGCGAGATACTGCTAAAAAAACAATGCCATGTAGATTAATGATGTGAACGAAATTCACTTTCCATAGGCATAACACGCAACTTTCTGATATGTGCCCTTTAATTGTACTTTTCACTATGATGACGTAATAAAAATGAAAAATGGCGGATACTGAGCTTGTAGAGAATTGTCTTAGCTACAACATATCGAAATTTGGAAGAAAATCGATCAATCATTACAGAGATACAATCAATTTTACATAAATATGCTGACTTCATAATATACAAAGTCGTATTTTGAGTTCCAAGGCCATTATGATGATGTCACGATAGATTTAATGGCCAAATGAGACATGAAATCATATCTCCGACTCATACTCTATATAATTATGGAAAAAAAATTGAAGGTCACTGTGCATTCCAAAGAGCTATAATGGATTTTGTATAGGCATGTTTTTGCCCATATATGCTATGTATTAAAAGAGCTCGCGCGCACGGACATTTATCTTAAATTGAAGATCATCTTGTTATTAATGGTCATAAAGAGATAAACATGGTATCAAATTCCTCGAAAAAAATATGAGAAATATCATGAAAGAAAAAAAAATGGCGATTCTATGTTTTGTAATGGTGTTAAGCGCGAAAACGCGCGCTTATGCGCGTGTGCGCGATTTTTTATATAATGCTTAAAATGACCTGAAACGTATGTAAAATAAATTTGAGACATTTTTGAGCATTTTGAAATTTTGCGCGCGCAGTGACGCGCGGACGTACGCGCACGCGCGCGTTTTTTGACCTGAAATTGACCGGATCAACATTGACCTTGATCGTGCAAAATATGAATAAGAATTTACTTTCCGTTATGAAGATATGATCATAAGTTAAAATTCACAAAATGGCGCCTAGATGACGTAATCAGTCAAGGTCAAGGTTAAAAACATTATTTTGATTTCTCTATATGCCTATACATTTGTGTGCCAAATTTCAAGTTATTTGATTGAACCATTTCAAAGTTATCTTGCTAACAAAAAAGTGGTAATTAAGAAAAAAAAACTAGACATAATTATAATACTTGTTTGGAACAAGTATAGGTGGGCTGGTCAACTAAAATTTGAGACAAAATAGAGCACAAATAAGCTAGAAAGTGCTCAAAGATTAATGTCATGTAGATCCATGATTTGAACTAAATTGGCACCTTCCATAGGCTTAACACGCAAAATAAGAAAATCTGTCAAGTTACCTTTAATCGCAATTTTCACTATGATGACGTCATCAACATGAAAAATAATATGCAGTGAACTTGTAGACAATTGCCTCAACTACAAGATATCAACATTAAGAAGAGAATCAATCAATATTTACAGAGATACGATCAATTTTCCATAAATATGCTGACGTCATAATATGCAAATTCGTATTTTGGTTTCCAAGGTCAATATGATGATGACAAGATATACTTAATGGCCAAATGAGACATACTCTATCCGAATATGAAGAAAAAAATTGAGGGTTCCCGTCCATCCCGAAGAGCCATAAAGGGTTTTGCATAGGCATGCTGTTGCCCATATATGCTATGTATTACGAGAGCTCGCGCGCACGGACATTTATCTTGAACGGACGCTCATTCCCTTATTAATGGTCATAAAGAGATAAACATGGTATCAAATTGTTCGGAAAAACATAAGGAATACTGTGTCAAAAAATACCCAGGATGAATTATTTTGCGTTCGGCCGTGACAAACGAAAACACGCGCGCGTGCGCGTGTGCGCGTTTCTTTATTTTCTTTATGAAATGCTATTGTTAATAATGGCGTACGCGCGCGTTTTTTGACCTGAAATTGACTGGACTGATATTGACCTTGATCCTGGTTGTAGCGTATAACCAACCAATCGGACTGACTGCACTTCAATAAATAGCGACAATTTCAAGCATGATGCGATACCGTTCACAAAAGGCGGTTCAACCTGAAATTTAATCAGAATTAAACAATCATAAATAATATGTCAATTTTAAACTGTGTTTACAATCACTCTTGCATCAAATTAGTTGTATGATTAATGCATGTTTACTGAAATTACATATTACACTGTTCCAAAATGAAATCTCAATAACCCTAAAGATTATGTTCTATTTCCTTAGCATCATAATAAATGAATAATAAATTTATAATACCCTAATATGGCTGCTTGAGTTTCCTTTGTTCACTGTATTATTTGTGTGCATGATAAAACAATAACCCTTTTGGCTCTACACATATTACCCTAAATTCCTCTTTATATACATGTCTACAGTTACCAGAATTTATCTACATTCTGTCACTTTATACAACTGCCTATATATAAATGATATTAAAATAACACAACACGGTCTGTACAACAGACTATCCCCATAGCACTACACACATGAACTGTATTATGTAACTGCACGTGTAATGCATACAAAGTTACTGTGCGTACAAATCACTTTCATAACAAATTTTATACATCAAATTATCTGAAAACTATGAACTGTATAAAACCAACACCCAACTCAAACTGACGGCTAGTTATCAATTATCAACATCATATGTTCAAATTATACTCACAACATTGGGCTTGTCTGGAAATACTAAATATTGATCGCAATCAGAAGGATGACTTTTCCCAAAACTGAGAATCATTTGCAGCTAAATTACTACGCCCCCAATCGGCAGACTAAAAATTCAACCAAAAAACCATCGCTACTGACGTCATAACTCGATCGTCAGGCAAAACAAAAAATGTCCTTACAAAACAGAGATTAGTATCTTACACTGGTAAATATGAATGAGAAATGTCTTTCCATTATGAAGATATGATCATGAGTTGATTTTCACAAAATGGCGCCTAGATTACGTCATCAGTCAAGGTCAAGGTTGAAAACCTTATTGTGCTCTTTCCATATGGCTATACATATGTGTTCCAATTTTCAAATTAAGAAAAATAAATAAATAATAAATAATAAAGGCAATTTTAACAAAAATATAAGGTGGTCTGTATTAGATACAGCCCACCTGATAAATAAATAATAAAGGCAATTTAAACAAAAATATAAGGTGGTCTGTATGATATACAGCCCACCTGATAATGAATAATAATAATAAAGGCAATTTTAACAAAAATATAAGGTGGTCTGTATTAGATACAGCCCACCTGATAAAGAATAAAGAAGAAAGAAAATTTGAACAAAAACAATAGGTAGTCTGTCGAGGACAGACCACCTAATAAAAATAAAGAATACAGAAATAAAGAAAGAAAATTTTAGCAAAAACAATAGGTAGTCTGTCGAGACAGACCACCTAAAAATAAATAAATTAAAGAAGAAAGAAAATTCTGACGAAAACAATAGGTGATCTGTCGTTGACAGACCACCTAATGACATTACCTTCGCAAAGGATGTACGCAGAGTAACCGTTAGTACATGGACTATGACCCAAACCAGAGGAGGAGTGAGAATAGTAGATGCAGCTGTAGGTACTACTGGCGGGAGAGGCGTTGCTTGCCCACCAACCTGTAAGAAAGTGAGCCATCAAAACAAAATACGAGGGAGAAGTGAACATTTTGTGAACAGCTTTCAGAGGTAATGACCGTTGACATTTTTGCACCGAACTGTCCTTAACCCACTCCAAGAAGTGATAACCATTCATACGCCCCAGTTGAAATAGAAATAAAGAACATAAGTATAGGGGTAATCCAGCCCTCCTTTCGGAGGAGGGGTTACCCCTGTATTAACAAAATCATAGTGTAGTAGGTCCATAAAAAAATGATATGACGGTAATTATATGTGTGACCATCATTTGTGCAGTTATATTTTAGATTTTTGCTCATTTTTATTTAGTTAGAGACGACTGTGATTCGACAAAACATTATCAAAATTGGGTGTTATATTGCCCTAAAGTTAGACGGACACATCATTACTCACATGTTAAATAAGTTTTGCATTTTGATTTAGTAAAGTGTTGGGCTGGCCCATGAATTTTAGATTTGTTGTTTGTTTGTTTCTTGACTGTGCTTCTACCCCCAACGCCTCATTGAGAAGACTTGGAGAGGCCTGTCAAGATTTCATATTTTTTCCTGGGAAAAAATGATGGCGTAAAAAAATTCACCCCTCTCATTTTCTTACATTTTAGGCTTTTGAATAAAACAATATTACGTTGGCGTCTCATCGTTCCAATCAGTTAATCAGTTACAACAGCTGCGATTTGGTTTGAGTTCTTAAGTCTTGAAATGAACATAATAATTGGCGTTATACTTACCACTATTGATATCTAACTGTGTGCCGTCTTCACATGGGAAGGTACCCTCCATAGATTCATACGTACATCCAATCCAGAGGAGGGTTGTGTATCTACTGATGACAGCATAATGCTCATCGTTACTATTGGGAACAAAGAGTGTCCCATCAATCGAGTTACACCGTGAAACCGCTTCGGGATATGTGAACCGTTCATCGCCCAAGTACTTGTAGCATCCTTGACCAATGCTATCCCACCCACTGGGACATACTGCATCTTTAGGAAGAAAATTAGGGGGAAAAGACTTTTTGTATGAATAAACAACACAATGACAACAGCAAAAGCAACAACAATGATGATGATATTAGTGATGATAATGATGACGACGATGATGATAATACTAACGATGATGATGCTGATGATGAATTCGCCCCTATTTTCACGAAGTAACGGTAGTGAAGACAATCGTCGCGCAAATTGAATGCGATTTTCCTCACTACCGTCACTTCGTGAAAATAGGAACGAATTGGTGATGATACTACTGCTACTTCTACTACTAATTCTACTACTACTACTATACTACTATTACTATTACTACTAATAAGATTAATGGTGCAATTCAACTTTGATAACAAATGTTGTAAAATCTGTTTAAAAAGTCATGGGCAGCAAGATCATATGGATGGTAACAATCTCGTTAAATTCGTCATCACTTTGATTGAGGCCTATATTTTACGATTTTACAGTTATTCTTATCGATAATAAAAAATAATTGAAATCATCATATTTAATCCAAATTTACCCTACGGTGTTTTTTTAAATTTTACTTCCAATTTCTTGTTTACTTAGTCGAAATATGGGTTGAATTTATTATTTCTCGTATTATACTGTCAGGGAGGTATATTCCTACACCCTCAGACAACCATGTCAAAACGATAAACAGTGCAATTATGGGTGAAAATAGTAATTACATGTGCGTTGAATGGTTGAAGAAACAAGCAAAATGATAAGAAAGACCAACATTCTTGGATCACACGACGTCACACTTATCGAAATGACACCCTAATAAGAGGAACACAATTTGTTGAAAAGCCGTCGATCCCAAATGAAACAAGATCTGATCAGATACTCTCGATATGCGTCAAATATACAGCAAAATCCAAACGTCAAATATGACTGTATTGTGACTAATTGACATTTGTCATATATGAAGAAAAAAACATCATTAAAAAATGCATCTGTGTCATGGATGCAGTTAAAGAAGAAGTCGCGTTTTGGATAAAGGTGGGACATCACTTGCGAGTTTTTTAATTCTCAGTCCTTCCTCAGTACCATCACAACTCGTATTGCATCACGTGCATACAATATATCATACTAGGTCGAATCATTATATTCGATTCAACTTTAACTTTCCAGAAAGAGTAGGTAGTATTGGAAATTCGTTTTATTACAATGCCATAAAACATTGGGATTCCCTTCCCAATGGTGTAAAAGAAATAGGAAACTATGATCATTTTAAGAGGAAATTAAAGGAATACCTAATACTTGACAGTCAGAGAAGAGAAGTGGATGACATGTTACATGATTGAAATTTTTATTCTTCTGTCGGTTCATACTTTTTCATGTTGTATATACTTATGTTTTCGTACGTTATAGAAATTCTACAAATTCATTATTATTTTCCTCTTCTTCCTTCTCCTCTTTTTTTTCTTGTACTTAATATCATTTCTATCATCAGTTTAATGTTGTTATTATTAATATTATCTTTAACAAGTAGTTCTTTTAATTTTCTTATCTGTCTGTAAATATTACTATTTTAACTTATTTATTTTATACATGTCTGTAAGGGACCCCACTGGAAACAAGCTCTCGAGCTTTCGTGGGTTATCCTGTTCAAGCTGACTTATTTTTGATCTGTTATTATTGTATATTGTTGTATGTTGGAAGCTTGTCGAATAAAAATCAATCAATCAATCAATCACCCTTGTGGCCTGCTATCAACTTTCAAGCCCCAGTTCAAGACATACCTATTCTACACGGCTTACAATTAGCCACTTCTTCAGTCTTTCCAAGGTGAATCATGAAAGGCATTTGATTAGACAACTAGATATTGGATTCGATTCTATTGAAACATGGAAGAATATCACAAAAGTAAAGTCACATAATAGGACTACAGTGTACTTTTGTAATGTCCTGATAAACTTTGTGCCAATTTTAATGTCACAGTAATGTGTAGTCCCATAGTAGTCATGAGCAGTGAGTTTCCATTGCTTTCATTGTGTTTGTGAATGACAGGAAGAATGAGTAAATCTGTCACCATTTTGTCGATTCCACAACCTCACAAAATACAATCATTTTAATTCTCTACGTAAATCAATCTCAGAAAATTCTTGACAACTTTTTTCCAAGAAACTCTTATCTAGAAATCAATGTTACCTTTAAATTGTATACCTAAATTATTCAGGTTGTGAGACCGAGCAATTCGAACAAGAATAAGTAAAGGGTGTAGATGTACATTATTGATTTTGAATACGGTCTTGTGTCGTGCTATTTATTAATTTTCTCCATTAGCGAACATTAAAAGAATTGTGTGAAGCTGCATATTTTATAAAGCCACACTACCGTGATTAAAATGGTAATGAAATCCAAAGCGTTTTATTGATTCAATTCAAAAAGTCCTTGGAAAATTGTCGTATCGTTTCTGCCAAATGAATTTAGCATTTGGTGTTTGTAAATGTCATCATGTTTCATGAAGTAGATATAGGCTACCTTTATGATGGTTTTCAAGAGTCAAATTATAGATGCATTTTCTTTTTTTTTTTATCAAATACTAATCAAACTTTACAAAGTAGCACATAATTGACCGTGTTTTGAATTCATACACTGGATATCTGCATTAACTAAATAAAAATGAGGTGAAAATGAACTGATATGGTAATTTGTATGCACCAGTTTCATTTGAAATTACGCAATTTGTTCCTGACAAGTTAATGATCAGTTGGATCATATTCAAAATCGGTACATGACGTGTTTCATATTAATGTGATTTTATTAAACCAAAAAACATGAGAGAGTGACAGAGAGAGAGAGAGAGAGAGAGAAACTCAAAAGTTATATCTACATTTAGCCGCAGTTATTTATTTCAAAATCAATTTGAGTTGTAAAGAAAACAAATTTGTAAATGGAATGGCAAATTGAAACATATTAAATGTTTGAGGCATCTTCGAGATTCAAAAGAGAAAGAACGAACATACTGAACTACTATTTCTACTATCATTAAAATGAAAACAACAACAACAACAACAATAATAATCATAACAATAATAATATAAATGATGATAATAATCATCATCAACATCATAACTATAACTATATTTGTGATTGCTATTTTTTTTTATAATCATCATTATTACTATTCTGTTAATTACTATTTGACTATTATATTTATAATTTATTATGATTATGGTTGTTGTTGTGGAAAGAAAACTAAACTATTTTGGGCACATTGTTAGGAGATATGAAGGTGTTGAGAAGCAAATACTGGAAGGAGCAGTCGAAGGAACACGGGGTAGAGGTCGTCCACCAATATCTTGGACAGATGATATCAAGAAAGTGTCTGGACAAGGAATGAAAGGTGCAACACAAATGGCAGGTGAAAGAATTGCATGGCGTGCTCTCGTGAAGACCACAGCAGCGCTTTACAGCGCCACCTGAAGTTGATGATGATGATGATTATTATTATTATTATTATTATTATTATTATTATTATTATTATTATTATTATTATTATTATTATTATTATTATTATTATTATTATTATCTGTTGATAGATTCTTGCAGTAGTTAACTGATCAGTGGGTGTCGTTGAGAAATTGATGGTAATATTTGGTAGGCGAGAGCATGCAAATGACTTCAAACTGCACACACACCAGACATTAGACGCAAATACAACAAAACTATTCGAGAACATCTCTAATATTTTGTCTGTGTTCACAATGCATCCATGATAAATTTGAATACAACCTCGAAATACTAATTATGAATTAATTTCTTTTCAGGTTTTAATTATATGAATTATTCTGGGTTATTTCACGAGCCATTTAAATTATTGACATATTCACCCACATTGTCCGTTGCGGTTTTCAATCAATTTGTTGTAGCAACACAGATTTTGTGACGAATGCAGAACATTTATGAACATACGGAAACTTGGCTCGCATTATCTTAAATATAGTCAAATCTTTATGAGTTTGCTTACAACATTACTGAATAATAATGAAAAAAAATCAAGTTCTCATAGCACCTGTTTAAAAAAAGGCTGGATTGGTAAGGGAATTACTTGTTGTTTGAATATTCTTAAAAAAGTGGGGAGGGCGTCGGAAAATCTATGTTGAAAAGTTTGTCCTGGGGAAGTAAAAATTCCATCAAACACAAAAAAGTCATTAAACTTGTCGCCTAGCTGACATGATTCGAAACAGAAGATATTTGAGTTTTCAAATTGAAAGAGAATTTCGAATTTTGAATTTTCTATCATACCCCACAACCACTCTCGCTATATGAAGGTTGATATTTGAACGGCAAATTAATAAAGAAGAGAGCGAGGTAAGACAAAATCATCAAATGAGCCCCCCCCCCCTCCCCCCCTCCCCCCCCCCCACCCGGGTCGAGAAAATTAAATTAATTGAATGTCCCACTGCACGTCCTTCTTCCCTCTTAAAGAAATGGAGTCTACGCAGGAAATGGGGAAAATGTGATCAAAATATTACTAAAAATGCACATTTTGGGGGCATGCCCAAGACAAATATAGTCATTGGCCCTACTCGCATACCTGATATTCATTTCGGAAATGATTTTAAAGTGATGATGTTTTACTTTTCTTGTTCAAATTGGAAAAATTGGTTCCAATTTATGTAAGTAATGTTTTCGTTATTTCTTTTTTCTTTCTTTATTTTACCCCTTTTCTCATGTTTAGGGGTTCATTATTTGTATTCATAGTTTCAAATAATTATAAGTCTCCCTCGGTGAGACATCCTCTTACCGTTGAGGTGGATGGTTGCTGCAATGTTTTCAGTAGCATCTCTCCACACATACAATCATTTCTGTCTCGACTTGCACAAAATTATTAAATAGATCATCGCAACTATTAATGAATACCAGTCTGCATAATTGCCTTAATTTTGCGAAGTGTCCTTGTGGATGTTATAGCATGCACTTTTTTCAGTTTTCAATTTCATTTACGAATAATTGATTAAAGCAATTTGATCGCTTTTTATATTTGCCTGAACAGTTGACATGTCGTCATAACCTATTTAGGACAAAGTTCTTCATTTGTTAAGGTTTTGCTTACCATTATCCTCATTTATTTGCAGGCACATATAAATATATTTCCAGATACAGGACGCAGGCGCGGGTCCAGGCTTTCGTAGGGAGGGGGCGAATTTGAAATTATGCGAGCCAAATATTGGTACGTAATGGTGACCAGCAGTGACGTAATGAGCAAAAACGTTGGAGGGGGGAGACAAAAAATCTGCATCACCCCACTCTTATATGCAAGCACCGCTGAACGTTTTTTTTCTTCAAATTGGATGGGGGGGGGGGGAGGGGGCTAAAGTATTTACGATCAGGTAGAGCGTAGCTGGGGTTCAAGGAGCGGAGCCCCCAGAAGATCAGAGGGTATGGGTATTTAATTACGGTCAGATGAGCATATTTTGAAACCATATTCATGACACTGGCAGGACACTTATTGACATGGGGTCCAGGGGGCGAAACCCCCAGAAGCTCAGGTGTTTTATGAATTAAATTGCCGTCAGGTGATCATCTAGGGGCCCGCCGTAGGGCCCTAGGTGGTGTCTAGGGGCAGAGCCATCGGGCGCTCAGGGTTTTTTTTCAAGGCATTTAATTATGGTCAGATGAGCATATTTTGATACCTTATTTGTGATACTGTCAGGACACTAATTGGCGTTGGGTCCAGGGGGCGAAGCTCAAGGGTTTTAGGAATTAAATTACAGTCAGATGAGTATCCAGAGGCCCGTCTAAGGGCCGTTGGTTGGGTCCAGGGTTTTAAGGCGTATAATGACGGTCAGATGAGCATATTTTGATACCTCATTGTTTTGTGAAACTCACATTTTATGTCATTTCAGCAACATTTGTAAATCACCGGTATCGAATTAGAAATAAACCACTTTTTTTATTTTTTTATTTTTTATTTTTTATTTTTTTTGGGGGGGGGCAAGCCCCCCCCCCCTCAGTACGCCAGTAGCCCCCTCCCCATTTACACCTTGTTGGCAGGAAAAAAATCGCAACTTATCTCCCCTACCATTCTTCTGTCTCTCTTTTTTTTCTTTCCCTTTCCCTTCCCTTCCTTCTCTATTTTTGTTTGGCGAGGGCGGGGGGGGGGGGGGGGGGGGAGAGAGAGTCAAGGGCTTTTTGCCCTCCATCCACATTTTGTTGGCGGGAAAATTGCAACTGATACCCTACTTCTTTTCTTCTTCCTCTTTTTTCTTTCCCTTTATCTCCTCTTTTCATATTTTCTTTCCCTTTCCTTCCTTCTCTCTTATTTTTTTTTTATGAGGGGGAGGCAAGGCCCTTTCGGCCCCCACCTCCTTTCCCCTTTTTTTTCTTCTTCCGCTTCTTTCTTTCCCCTTTTCTTCCTTCTCTATCTCTCTCTCTCTCTCTCGCCTGGATCCGCGCCTGGCCTGACAGGACGTTAATGTTGCGGCATGGATTCGAATCCCGAACCATGGGGTTCAGAGTCCTGAAACTTACTGTTAAAGGTAATAACACAATCAAAATGTCACCTCGTGTCCATGCAACGGGCATATAAGCATTGTGATTCATTTAGACATTAAGATATTGTCACGTGTATTCATCCTCTTAATAACAAAGAGACACCTATTTTCCTCCAATTAAAGTCCACGAAAATTATTTTCCCGGTAGTATATGCATTGGTTTATTAAGCAAACAAACATCGCATAATCAGGATAACGCTGAGTTAGTAGCTATATAGATCTGGGAAATCACAAACCATTAGTATTAAGCCTGGCAAATCATGCAAACAAGTATTTTTTTTAAACACCGCACACAAAATATGGATAAACAAAAACAGCATAGATAACGGTGAGTTGGTAGCCGCAAAGGTCTGGCAACTCATAAACCATCTACCTATTACAGTGCGACAGGGATTCGAATCCCGTACCTTGTGGTTCACAATCGAAATGACACCATGTGTTTAACGGGCGTGTATATGATCCCATTTTACATTTTAGATGCTGATTCAGGCCAGGCGCGGATCCAGGCGAGAGAGAGAGAGAGAGAGAGAGAAGGAAGAAAAGGGGAAAGAAAGATATTGTCACTTATATAAGTTTGTGATGATTTACTACCAAGGACATTTTCAAACAATCACAGCAATCTGAACATAATGAACACTGACTTCACTTTTACTACTACAACGACATCAACCAATCAAGAACAATATCAATATCAGACCATCAAAATTATAATGAATTGTAGATCACAAACAAAATTGTTAAAAGTAAAGAAGTTTTCTACTTAATAGGTCAGACCGTCAGAGAAATTAGTATGATTATCAAGTTCACCTTGTAATTTTTTAATACTGAATCTATTCAAATTTCATGAGGAATTACTATCTGATTTTGTTATTCTGATTCTTGCATACATTCATGCGTTCGAATTAACATGATGTACACGCATCAAGACTAACCAACATACTCTAGATTTAAAAAAAAAGAGATATTGTATAATGACGAGAAAACAAATAAATTTGAAAAAAATAATTAAATTTAGGCGAGAAAAATATTACAAGTAAAATCATTGTTTAACGTTTTCTATAAAGTACCATGGACTCACTAAAAGGCGAATATAAAAGAGGATATGCAAATCTAAATCCTATAACATAATTTAAAGTCGATCACGTGAAAATTAGAGAATAAATTTTTGACGGAAACGGGAAATTATGAGGATGCAATGTTAACAAGTACAATTTGATCATGTCAATAGGATGAGTGAATGAATACATTTTTGATAAGTAAATAACATTTACATGTCTCATATACAACTTCAAAATAGTATCATAAGAAATGAAAGTATGCTTAATTAAATTTCTCTGATATAATATTGTTTATTCTGTGCGATTGTAAATTGATATTATAAAATTAAAACTAAACAAAACAAAAGAGAAATTCGAACTTCGACTTTCGTCACACAGTGCTAGCTCTAAATCCCTTTTTAGATAACCTCATAGTAACTGCATCCATCATTTTGGGAGAAGTAGCGAGAGAGGACGCTCGCTCTTGTTTCTTCATTCAGCTCGCATACTCCGTCTTTGTAATTGATGGACTTGCAACCAACTTCATGAATGCATTCTGCGGCGCAACGCAGCTTGGTTCTCGCTGGCACTGTCTTCATCACGTGATCAGTTAGACAGTGGCCAATCAGAGGGCGTCCCTCGTTGTCCTTAGCAACGGAGAAGAAGCCTGTCGACTTAACTAGATTGTGAAATAAAAATAGAGAAATAAACGACCATAACAGTTACAAATACATGTATAGCTACAGTTAACAACTAAATTATTCAAACCGCTTGTAAATTTGATGTTTATTTTTTTCCCCCGTAATTAAAGAATGGAGGTAGACTGGTTGAATAAGGGCCTTTGTTAAAATATTTTTAGCTGTAAGCAATAATTCTCAAGAAAGATGAATCAGGGAAAATGAATTTTTCACATACTTAAGAAATTACAAAACTTGGTAAGGGTATGAATAATTTGATTGCTAACTTCATACATTTATCAATATATACATATACAGAGTGAGTCAGAAAAAATGTCCCACTTTTTAAAAGTTGTATTGTTTGAAGTATGAATATTTTCGTGGGTTTCATGATATGTCTTGATAGAGTTATCCTCACAGTACATTTAGGTACCATTTTCATTTGGATCTCTGCATGCATGACTGAACATCAGACATTCTTTACAAGACTGCCAGATATCACGCCAAGATGCTAGGTGAGGAATAAAATAGTGTCTTTAACAAAGACTGCCATACAGACAAAAAAAAAAAAAAAAAAAAAAAAACACACACACATACACACACGCACACAAATGAGCGTTCCTTTTCCGACAAGGCCCACCCAAACTGTTCCGTTTTGTCGGGAATTCTTCTTATCGTACGAAAAGTAGAGTGGCCGCTGTCCTCTTGGTGCGTATTGGCGGATGTTGTGCTTCATGATGATGACGATGATGATGATAATGATGAAGATGATGAAGATTAAGATGATGACAATGATGATGATGATGACATGGTGGTGGTAGTGAATGTGTCATAAATGGAAAGATTGTCAGGGTTATGCCACTTAAGCATAACAATCAATGCTTAATCAGAAAAGGGGAAATTATGAAACAATTGTCACCGTGTATGTTGTGTGTGCGTGTGTGCATGCTCTTGTGGACCACATCTAACCGATGACCAACGCATGTACACACACCTTCTAAGTGATGACACACATGGAACCGATGACGGCATCGGTTGTTAAGAGAGCGTGGAATAGGCTCTGCCGCCCTCATCTTACCCGGCAAATATGTCGGATAAGCAATCCAAAGTATGTCATCGTTTGCATAGTATAATGACAAATAATATGGGTGTCGCACGTTTTGCAGAAATATGAAGAGCGCCCTCTTGTCAATACACTCGATACGATCAAGGTCGGTAGTTGTACGGTGGCATACACGTGTCGCGCGTCTCGACATTCACACGCGCGTCTCGACAGTGCGCGCGACCTTCACCAGCTGGCCTTGCATAATTCGTATGTATTCACATTGCATGCAGCAAATCCGTCGAGGTATTGTCTACATACGGTCGATTGGACACCATGTCATGGCCAGACTCATTGGTAAGCAAAAGTGGGTAATATGGGGGCTTGCAAAATAACAGCTAAATAGCTTGTATGGACATAAAAAATGCAATTTTGTACGGCCCCGTATCGAGACATCGCAGGACGTATTTTGCTCGTGGGCCCTAGCTAGTAGTAGTAGTAGTAGCTGCCGACACTTCGGCAGGATGTGCTCCCCGGCGCCCGTTTAAATCACGAGATAGATCTAGATCTAGATCTAGCCCTAGATGAAGATGATCGAGTGGGATGAATGTACAAGAACTGCTGCACCATAACATAGATGGGACTTATTTGTATAGTAACTTACCATTTTGTTCAAAATTATAATTTAATTATGATACCCGTAGATTTAGGCCTAGAATCTAGAATTTAGAAATAGTCTATAGAGTCTAGATTTCTAGGCCTAGTACTAGTAGATCTAGGCCTAAAATAAGGTCTAGTAGAGTTTAGTATTTAGTAACTTAAGATCTACAGTAGATTTCGAGATAGGTCTAGAGTAGAGATCATTCATTGGTCATAAGTTGTGTTCAAAATAGCTGCCAATTTCATTTTGCCTCAATCAGGGTCAATTAATAAAGTATCGAATCCTGAAGCATAGATCTAGATCTACCCTGGATGCAGGGGCGGCGGAGCGTCTTCCACAAAAGGCGGGGGGGGGGAGGGGGGCACCTACAAAGGGAAACGAGCAAAATGTTAAGATTTTTTAGGTCCCAGTGAAAAGAATTACATCTTATAAAGAAGAAAGGAAAAAAAATGATGGGTATTAAGCAAAAATTAATGAAGAAAGAGTGAAAAGTTCTTTCATCAGTATAGATCTACTTATATTATCTATAAATGGGAGTGAGAGTAGCGAGCAAGCTCTTGAGAAAATTAAAGAAAAAGGGGCTCTAAATCACCTTGAACTAGTAGGGGTGCATGTTATAGAGAAAGGAAAAGTAGGCACTTATCAAAAGGGAAAAGAAGGTGCTCGTGTCAAAGTAAAGGGCAATTATCAGAGGTGAAAATAGCACTTCTTGCACCTAGTGAAAAGGCACAATCAACAGGTACTTGTGACAAAGGAAATGGAGAATATGTTGAAGGAAGAGGGCACCTATCAGATGTACTAAGGGCATTTATCAGATTTTAAAAGGGGCATTTTGATAAGGGGAGGGGCTCATATAAAAAAGAAAAGGGGCATTTATCCTAAGGAAAGATGGTGCTTATAAGAAAGGGAAAGGGGCATGTGTCAAAATAAAAGAGGCACTTATCAGAGGTGAAAAGGGGCATTTAAGAGAAAGGGAAGGGGGTTCTTATTAAGAAGGAAAGAGTACACTAATTAAAAAGGAAATGGGAACGAGTCAAAATAAAAAGCGCAAAAATATCAGATGTGAAAAGGGGAATTTTTTGCACCTGTAAAGATGTACTCGCCAAAAAAAAGAGAGGAAAAGGGGCACTTGATCTATGTAAAAATGGGCTTTTGGGGAGTACCTGAAAAAATGGGGGCACAATGCCCCCCACTGGGAGGGTGCCTCTGGCATAATGGGCAAACATAAGAGAAAAACCCGGAAAATTGTGTCATTGCAGCAACATTTGTATATCACTGGTATTGAATTAGAAATAAACCACGTTTGAATTTTATTTGGGGGGTCAACTGCCTCCCCCCCCCCCCCCCTCAGTACACCAGTGTGTGCATGTATACAATGAACTGACTGATTGCATTTGTGGGAATTATCTTTTTTTCACAGGAGATGACTTCACAAATGAAAAGACAAAGGCCATCACGTGTGTCACCATTACAATTGGCTAAGATATACTGCAATAGTGGATGTGATCAGGAAGGCTTTGAGAAACATTACATTGATAACACTATAGGTAGGATGTTACCTTAGACAGTAATGTACATGTAAATTGACTTGATAATAGAGAGCTGGAATGACCATTGTCTGACTTGTAGTAGAATTAAAGGGAATGTGCATGTAGAATGGATTCTAACTAAAGGGCCTAGTCATATTACAGTTAACCAACCGTTAAATGACCACCAAAAGCAAAACCAGCTAGAATGTCATGGTTTTGTTTAGCCAGTTTTAATCAAGATACAATCATTTTAACCATTACTTCATATAACCACCCCACCCCCCCCCCCAAAAAAAAAAAAAATATATATATATAGCTTATTTGTTGATATTACACCTGTTAATAACAAAAACAATTATAATATTTAACACAAATAGTATTCATCATGACCGGGATACAAAATTTGGTTGCTGTGAGAATTAGCCATGATCGAGCCATGAAAATTAATCCTTTCCAATTATTGCTGGTTTGGGGGTGGGACGGAATTGGTTGTAAAATCCAAAAACTCAGTGCTACCTAATCACTATAGATATTGACAATGGAGAATTTATATTTAAGTTTTAGTACTGACCTAGCTCTTATTTAAAACATTAATAAGCGATGGGATGACTTTAAACAAAACAATTCCAAGTGATTAAGCCATTGTCATGATTGTGTCCATTGTCCATTCTTTCAAAATACTTCTTTTTCCCACTTCTGAACAGATTTGTATTTGTGTTAAATATAACTGTTATTGCTATAAATGGGGGATTCAAATCTTTTAGACCTGTAGAATTTTAAAATTATGCATGTGAATACAGTTTTCGTGTTTTGCTTTGCAATATTTCAGGTTATGGTCTCTATGCAACTCGACCCTTTCCAAAGGGAAGTTTCTTGCTGGAATACAGGGGAAATGTTGTTCAAGCTGCTGAAGAGGTTGGAGAGAACATGGACTATGTCTTCTACTATAAGCACAATGGTCTTGATTACAGGTATTTACGATAAATATTGTTTCAGCATCAGAATAATGTCAATTATTATATATATATATGATAAACCCATAAAGAATGTGAGGAGAAAGTTTGTGTGTTACAAACTCATATGCGTTGTACATAACTCGGTGTCCACTTTGGTTTTTGCATTATTTTGAGAGCTTTTCCTCAACATCTTGATTTATCAGTTGTATTTTACTTACTTTATGATACACCTTAAAATACAAATCAGTTTGTTTAAAAAAAGTGAGATCTACACAGAAATAACTGCATGAAGTGGACACCGAGTTATGTACAATGAATTTGTGACAATGTGAACTTCGGTGGCTGATTGATAGCATGTAGAAAATTCTGTATGCTCCAATACTTTTGGTGTGTGTTTTGCGATGTTCAAGGTCTATAGTTATGATATTACCAAGGTATGGCAATGAGTTTCAAATTTTACCTGCAATGTAACACTTGGGTACCCTTGATCAGAGCTATGCACATATTCACGACATCGTCGTATTTCTAGTTGAACTAGTTTCTGAGGAGGCAAAGGAAAACCCTTCATTTGTATTTTCATCTACTTATACTAAATATTAATTGAATTTCTAAACTGAAACGGAATGTATTAAGTCTTCCATTTGTAGAGCAAATTTTGAAGCCGGTTGTTGTCAACCACTGAGTTGTGTTCATACTATTGTTTTAATTTGAAGAATTGATGCTGCAGATCCAGACTCGTGCTTGGCAAGATGGGTTAATGATGAAGAAAGGCAACCAAACTGCATAGTGAAGAAACACGTTTTTGAAGGGAAAATTCACCTTTGTCTCTTCGCATTTGTGGACATTGCAAAAGATGTAGAGCTGAGGTATGACTACGGAGTCAAGGATTTGGCATGGAGACAGGTAAGGACTGAGATCTTGGTTGCAGGTATATGTTTTTATGCCTCTGCTACCTAAGGTGGTGCTAGATGTGATACGGTCATTTACAGTGTTAGTGGTGACAGTACGTGCAAGCAATATGCAATTGAATAATGACGGATATAAACATAAAAGTTGTGTGGCCATTTGCTTTAAGATTTGTGACTGCATAAAATAATGAAATTTAATAATGTGTGTAATGCATATATACAATATAGTTGTTTATAATAAGAGTGGTAATGTCGCATACAATAGTGAAATTCAAAAATATGTGCATGTGGTATGGTCTGATTAGAGTGGTAACAGTGCATTGCAAAGTGAATAATGTTGGGTACAAACCTGCAAAAATGGTCATTACAAGGGTAGTGAGGTGCATTCAGTAGTGAGATTGAATAATATTGGGTGAATATGGTATGGGAAAATACAGCAGGATTGGTAACAGCATGAAATAAGAGAAAGAGAATAATGATGTGTGTACATGTATGTGGTATATACTGTCATTTTGATAAGATTATAAGAAGGGTGACCCCATACTATACTGAATATGAATAAGTGTTTGTGATAATGGTCACCAACATTAACAGTGGTGATGCAAACAATGAAATTGAATGATTTTGGGTGTTTGTGGTTTGTTCATTTAAGATAAGAGTGGTGACAGTGAATAATATTTATGTGGTATGGTCAAAGTTGGTCATTAGTGTTTTTTTTTTTAAGGGATGATTAAAATCTGGAGATAAGTATTGATTTTAAACACGTGTTAAATTAATCAATTTATTTTATTTTTAATACATCACTGATTTTTTTCCTTCAAATTATGATTTAAAATTACTGATTTAAATTCTGGGTATTTATGTTCATACATAATAAGAGTTCGGATTACATCTAATACTGAAATGAATACTGTTGTGTGTCTGCGATATGATCATTAAGAAAGGTAATGTCTATACATGCAATAATGTAAATTAAATGAATTTGTTTTGTGTATGTATTGTTATGAGTCGTTTGCTGATCGTTTAATGTATCGTATTGGGGACCACCCATATATTTCCATTTGTAAACATAAATTATGAATTTCAGGATGAACAATTGTCACGCTATATAGTTCCTGTAGGGGGATCAACACAACAAACAAAACAATTCTATATTTTGAACCCAAGTGCTTTATTTTCAGCAAAACTATGCATGGGCTTTAAACTGGTTTTATATCAGTCTAGCATTCTTCCCTTCATTTTCCCATGCAGCTGCCAGAGAGAGAGAAGACAGATCCACCAGTAACAACATGGTGCCTAAAACAGGCAACTCTACCAGCAGCATCTACTTCTCAAGTTGAAGAGCCATCCACCCATACGAAGGTGTGTGTGTTTGCTGAATGGGACTTTTAAAGGGATGATTTAAAAAGGGAGATATAAGTATTGATTTTAAACACGTTTTAAATGAATCAATTTATTTTATTTTAATACATCACTGATTTTTTTTCTTCAAATTATGGTTTAAAATTACTGATTTAAATTGCCAACCCTGGGTATTTATGTTCATACATAATAAGAGTTCTGACTGCATCTAATACTTAAAAATGAATACTATTGTGTGTCTGCGATATGGTCATTAACTGAAATGAATTTGTTTTGTGTAAGTATTGTTACGAGTCGTTTGCTGATTGTTTAATGTATCGTATTGGGTACCACCCATATATTTCCATTTGTAAAGATAAATTATGAATTTCAGGATGAACAAATGTCACTCTGTATAGTTCCTGTAGGGGGATCAACACAACAAAAGAAAAAAATCTATATTTTGAACCCAAGTGCTTAATTTTCAGCAAAACTATGCATGGGCTTTAAACTGGTTTCATATCAGTCTAGCATTCTTCCCTTTATTTTCCCATGCAGCTGCCAGAGAGAGAGAAGACAGATCCACCAGTAACAACATGGTGCCCCAAACAGGCAACTCTACCAGCAGCATCTACTTCTCAAGTTGAAGAGCCATCCACCAATATGAAGGTGTGTGTGTTTGCTGAATGGGACTTTTAAAGGGATGATTTAAAAAGGGAGATATAAGTATTGATTTTTAAACACGTTTTAAATGAATCAATTTATTTTATATCACTGATTTTTTTCCTTCAAATTATGATTTAAATCACTGATTTAAATTGCCAACCCTGGGTATCTATGTTCATACATAATAAGAGTTCTGACTGCATCTAATACTGAAATAAATACTGTTGTGTGTCTGCGATATGGTCATTAAGAGAGGTAATGTCTATACATGCAATAATGTAAATTAAAGGAATTTGTTTTGTCTATGTATTGTTATGAGTCGTTTGCTGATTGTTTAATGTATCGTATTGGGGACCACCCATATATTGCCATTTGTAAACATAAATTATGAATTTCAGGATGAACAATTGTCACTCTATATAGTTCTTGCAGGGGGATCATCACAACAAAAGAAAAAAATCTATATTTTGAACCCAAGTGCTTTATTTTCAGCAAAACTATGCATGGGCTTTAAACTGGTTTTATCTCAGTCTAGCATTCTTCCCTTCATTTTCCCATGCAGCTGCCAGAGAGAGAGAAGACAGATCCACCAGTAACAACATGGTGCCCCAAACAGGCAACTCTACCAGCAGCATCTACTTCTCAAGTTGAAGAGCCATCCACCCATACGAAGGTGAGTGTGTTTGCTGAATGGGACTTTTAAAGGGATGATTTAAATCCGGAGATAAGTATTGATTTTAAACACGTTTTAAATGAATAAATTTATTTTATTTTAATACATCACTGATTTTTTTTCTTCAAATTATGGTTTAAAATTACCGATTTAAATTCAGCTTTGATTTAAATTGCCAACCCTGGGTATTTATGTCCATACATAATAAGAGTTCTGACTGCATCTAATACTTAAAAATGAATACTATTGTGTGTCTGCGATATGGTCATTAACTGAAATGAATTTGTTTTGTGTAAGTATAGTTATGAGTCGTTTGCTGATTGTTTAATGTATCGTATTGGGGACCACCCATATATTTCCATTTGTAAACATAAATTATGAATTTCAGGTTGAACAATTGTCACTCTATATAGTTCTTGCAGGGGGATCATCACAACAAAAGAAAAAAAAATCTATATTTTGAACCCAAGTGCTTCATTTTCAGCAAAACTATGCATGGGCTTTAAACTGGTTTTATACTCAGTCTAGCATTCTTCCCCTCATTTTCCCATGCAGCTGCCAGAGAGAGAGAAGACAGATCCACCAGTAACAACATGGTGCCCAAAACAGGCAACTCTACCAGCAGCATCTACATCTCAAGTTGAAGAGCCATCCACCCATATGAAGGTGTGTGTGTTTGCTGAATGGGACTTTTAAAGGGATGATTTAAAAAGGGAGATATAAGTATTGATTTTTAAACACGTTTTAAATGAATCAATTTATTTTATTTAAATACATCACTGATTTCTTTTCTTCAAATTATGGTTTAAAATTACTGATTTAAATTGCCAACCCTGGGTATTTATGTTCATACATAATAAGAGTTCTGACTGCATCTAATACTTAAAAATGAATACTATTGTGTGTCTGCGATATGGTCATTAACTGAAATGAATTTGTTTTGTGTAAGTATTGTTATGAGTCGTTTGCTGATTGTTTAATGTATCGTATTGGGTACCACCCATATATTTCCATTTGTAAAGATAAATTATGAATTTCAGGATGAACAAATGTCACTCTATATAGTTCCTGTAGGGGGATCAACACAACAAAAGAAAAAAATCTATATTTTGAACCCAAGTGCTTCATTTTCAGCAAAACTATGCATGGGCTTTAAACTGGTTTCATATCAGTCTAGCATTCTTCCCTTCATTTTCCCATGCAGCTGCCAGAGAGAGAGAAGACAGATCCACCAGTAACAACATGGTGCCCCAAACAGGCAACTCTACCAGCAGCATCTACTTCTCAAGTTGAAGAGCCATCCACCCATATGAAGGTGTGTGTGTTTGCTGAATTGGACTTTTAAAGGGATGATTTAAAAAAGGAGATATAAGTATTGATTTTTAAACACGTTTTAAATGAATCAATTTATTTTATTTAAATAAATCACTGATTTGTTTTCTTCAAATTATGATTTAAATCACTGATTTAAATTGCCAACCCTGGGTATCTATGTTCATACATAATAAGAGTTCTGACTGCATCTAATACTGAAATAAATACTGTTGTGTGTCTGCGATATGGTCATTAAGAAAGGTAATGTCTATACATGCAATAATGTAAATTAAATGAATTTGTTTTGTGTACGTATTGTTATGAGTCGTTTACTGATTATTTAATGTTCGTATTGGGGACCACCCATATATTGCCATTTGTAAAATATATAAGTTATGAATTTCAGGATGAACAATTGTCACTCTATATAGTTCCTGTAGGGGGATCAACACAACAAACAAAAAAATTCTATATTTTGAACCCAAGTGCTTTATTTTTAGCAAAACTATGCATGGGCTTTAAACTGGTTTCATATCAGTCTAGCATTCTTCCCTTCATTTTCCCATGCAGCTGCCAGAGAGAGAGAAGACAGATCCACCAGTAACAACATGGTGCCTAAAACAGGCAACTCTACCAGCAGCATCTACTTCTCAAGTTGAAGAGCCATCCACCCATACGAAGGTGAGTGTGTTTGCTGAATGGGACTTTTAAAGGGATGATTTAAATCCGGAGATAAGTATTGATTTTAAACACGTTTTAAATGAATAAATTTATTTTATTTTAATACATCACTGATTTTTTTTCTTCAAATTATGGTTTAAAATTACTGATTTAAATTGCCAACCCTTGGTATTTATGTTCATACATAATAAGAGTTCTGACTGCATCTAATACTTAAAAATGAATACTATTGTGTGTCTGCGATATGGTCATTAACTGAAATGAATTTGTTTTGTGTAAGTATTGTTATGAGTCGTTTGCTGATTGTTTAATGTATTGTATTGGGTACCACCCATATATTTCTATTTGTAAAGATAAATTATGAATTTCAGGATGAACAAATGTCACTCTATATAGTTCCTGTAGGGGGATCAACACAACAAAAGAAAAAAATCTATATTTTGAACCCAAGTGCTTCATTTTCAGCAAAACTATGCATGGGCTTTAAACTGGTTTCATATCAGTCTAGCATTCTTCCCTTCATTTTCCCATGCAGCTGCCAGAGAGAGAGAAGACAGATCCACCAGTAACAACATGGTGCCCCAAACAGGCAACTCTACCAGCAGCATCTACTTCTCAAGTTGAAGAGCCATCCACTCATATGAAGGTGTGTGTGTTTGTTGAATGGGACTTTACAGTTCAAGTGATGACAGTGCATGAAATAAAAGATATGAATAGGTGTGTGTGCTGAATGGGAGATTAAAGTTCAAGTGATGACAGTGCATAAAATATGAAGGTGTGTGTGTATGCTGAATGGGACTTTACAGTTGAAGTGATGACAGTGGGTAGCATAAGAAAATATATGAAGGTGTGTGTGTTTGCTGAATGGGACTTTATAGTTCAAGTGATGACAGTGCATGAAATAAAAGATATGAATGGGTGTGTGCTGAATGGGAATTTACAGTTGAAGTGATGACAGTGGGTAGCATAAGAAAATATATGAAGGTGTGTGTGTTTGTTGAATGGGACTTTATAGTTCAAGTGATGACAGTGCATGAAATAAAAGATATGAATGGGTGTGTGCTAAATGGGAATTTACAGTTGAAGTGATGACAGTGGGTAGCATAAGAAAATATGTGAAGGTGTGTGTGTTTGCTGAATGGGACTTATTACAGTTCAAGTGATGACAGTGCATAAAATAAAAGATATGAAGGTGTGTGTGTGTATGCTGAGTGGGACTTTACAGTTCAAGTGCTGACAGTGCATATACAAGAAACGATATAAAGTCGTGTGTGTATACTGAATGGGACGTTACAGTTCAAGTGATGACAGTGCATACAATAAAGGATATGAATGGGTGTGTATGCTGAATGGGACTTTAGAGTTGAAGTGATGACAGTGCATTAAATAAAAGGTATGATGGTGTGTGTGTATGCTGAATGGGACTTTACAATTCAAGTGATGACAGTGCATAAAATAAAAGATATGAATGGGTGTGTGTGCTCAATGGGACTTTACAGTTCAAGTGATGACAGTGCATAGTATAAGAAACGATATGAAGTAGTGTGTGTATACTGAATGAGACGTTATAGTTCAAGTGATGACAGTGCATACAATAAAGGATATGAAGGTGTGTGTGTATGCTGAATGGGACTTTACAATTCAAGTGATGACAATGCATAAAAAAAAAATATGAAGGTGTTTGTGTATGTTGAATGGGACTTTACAGTTCAAGTGATGACACTGCATAAAATAAAAGATATGAATGGGTGTGTGTGCTCAATGGGACTTTACGGTTCAAGTGATGACAGTGCATAGTATAAGAAACGATATGAAGTAGTGTGTGTATACTGAATGGGACTTTACAGTTCAAGTGATGACAGTGCATACAATAAAAGATATGATGGTGTGTGTGTATGCTGAATTGGACTTTACAATTCAAGTGATGACAGTGCATAAAAAAAGATATGAAGGTGTTTGTGTATGCTGAATGGGAGTTTACAGTTCAAGTGATGACAGTGCATAAAATAAAAGATATGAAGGTGTTTGTTTATGCCGAGTGGGACTTTACAGTTCAAGTGATGACAGTGCATATAAAAGAAAAGATATGAAGTCGTGTGTGTAGGCCGAGTGGGACTTTACAGTTCAAGTGATGACACTGCATATGAAAGATATGAATGGGTGTGTGTATGCTAAATTGGACTTTACAGTTCAAGTGATGACAGTGCATAAAATAAAAGATATGAAGTCGTGTGTGTAGGCCGAGTGGGACTTTAAAGTTCAAGTGATGACAGTGCATAGTATAAGAAACGATATGAAGTAGTGTGTGTATGCTAAATTGGACTTTACAGTTCAAGTGATGACACTGCATAAAATAAAAGATATGAAGGTGTGTGTGTATGCTAAATTGGACTCTACAATTCAAGTGATGACAGTGCATAAAATAAAAGATATGAAGGTGTGTGTGTATGCTAAATTGGACTTTACAGTTCAAGTGATGACAGTGCATAAAATAAAAGATATGAAGTCGTGTGTGTAGGCCAAGTGGAACTTTACAGTTCAAGTGATGACAGTGCATAAAATAAAAGATATGAAGTTGTGTGTGTATGCTAAATTGGACTTTACAGTTCAAGTGATGACAGTGCATACAATAAAGGATATGAAGGTGTGTGTGTATGCTAAATTGGACTTTACAGTTCAAGTGATGACAGTGCATTAAATAAAAGATATGAAGGTGTGTGTGTATGCTGAATGGGACTTTACAATTCAAGTGATGACACTGCATAAAAAAAAAATATGAAGGTGTGTGTGTATGCTTAATGGGACTTAACAGTTCAAGTGATGACAGTGCATAAAATAATAGATATGAAGGTGTGTGTGTATGCTGAATGGGACTTTACAGTTCAAGTGATGACAGTGCATAGTATAAGAAAATATATGAAGTAGTGTGTGTATACTGAATTGGACTTTACAGTTCAAGTGATGACAGTGCATTAAATAAAAGATATGAAGGTGTGTGTGTATGCCGAGTGGGACTTTACTGTTCAAGTGATGACAGTGCATAAAATAAAAGATATGAATTAGTGTGTGTATACTGAATCGGACTTTACAGTTCAAGTGATGACAGTGCATATACAATAAAAGATATGAAAGAGTGTGTGTATGTTGAATGGGACTTTACAATTCAAGTGATGACAGTGTATAAAATAAAATATATGAAGGTGTGTGTGTATGCTGAATGGGACTTTACAGTTCAAGTGATGACACTGCATAAAATAAAAGATATGAATGGGTCTGTGTGCTGAATGGGAGTTTACAGTTCAAGTGGTGACAGTGCATAGTATAAGAAACCATATGAAGTAGTGTGTATCCTGAATTGGCATTTACAGTTCAAGTGATGACAGTGAATAAAATAAAATATTTGAATGGTTGTGTGTGCATGCTGAATGGGACTTTACAGTTGAAGTGATGACAGTGAATAAAATAAAAGATATGAAGGTGTCTGTGTGTGCTGGGGAGACTATGTGTCAGTTATGATTGAATAGTAGTCTTTAAATTCCATGGGCTTGACAAAACTCAGCAACTTTTATTTAGAGATTTATTATTATATTATTGTTTAATTTTTAACACCTTCTCATTGTAACTGTCTTTAAATTTGTGTCTGGCTTTAAAATTCTGCACATGGTAGGAAACTACATAATGAATTTGGTGCTCAAAGCAGAAATGTTATCCCTTCATCCAAATCTTTGCTATACTTAAGATAACTTTTTCTTTGTAAAGAAAGGATATTATTGTTGTACCTCCCTGTCATGCCTTTTCTGAATTTTGCAAATTTAATGCAATTGTGAAATTAAATATAAATCAGTAAACCTTGATATATTTTCATATCTTTACTATAGTTTAACAAAATGCCAGCATATTTGAAGCAGTGACCTTTGAGATATTAAAGATAGAAAAGGATCTGCTAAATATATGTTTTACATCCGCGACTACACTGGTAGATTCAATAGAGTTCATATTTTTGTTAAATTATTATTTTGTTCAGTCCTGCTCTAGCACTGATAGTGATATTACTTCCAGTGGTGAGGATGACGAATGGATTCCCAGTGATGAGGCTTCTAATGATGACCACGAGGATGGTGAGGAGCCACTGGCAGGATTATCCAGGATCAGAAGTCATCGTTACAAGGTTATTATTGAAAATAATATTTTGCCATCTGTATCTGATGAACATTAAAAATACAAATTAATTTGTTGGTGTAAAGGTAGTAGCCCTCATTTGCACACCGTCCTCAATTTCAATGAAATTCCATGGGTAGAAGCTCTTTAATAGCTCTTTAACAGTATTTTGTTGGAAATGGAAAGAAACGAAATGAAATGAAATAGGCATGATAATAATCCTCTTCAAATAATTATTTTAAAAAATCTTTATTTTGTTCAGTCAGCACTGTTACAGATAGTTCTTAATTGCAGTGTGAGTGATTTCTTTTTCATTGAATTGAAAATATGGTTCAAGGAGGGGTTAAAGTTATCAAACTCGAAGAAAATAAAAGAAATATATTCACTTCCCATTTGAGAACTACTGGTCCATTTGCTCTCAAATTTGAAGAGGGTTATAATCATGCCTAAGAAGTTCTAGCCATGGAAATTTCATCGAAATTGGGGATGTGCAAATAAGGGCTACTACCTTTGAGCTTCTACCATCAGCAGTAGACAAACTTAGATGAATAAAAACAGCATACCTAGAACCTGATATCCATTAGACAATGGCTTGGATTTACATGTATATATGGTAAATATAATATTTTGGACGGATGAATTAATTATTATCTTAATTAGCTGGATTATTACTATTGCCCCGCACAATCTTCAAGGTGACCTCATTGTATAACAATAGAAATGGTGAGAGATACTCATTTTCTGGCCTATCCAAAAATGTTAACTCTCTATTAAGTCCAGTTGAGGCTCATTCTCAGGAATGTCTAATTAGGTCCTTATGTCACAATCCTGCCGAAGATATAGTGTGGTTATAGATTTCAAAGTAGAAGAATTTTTATGCCTCCGTTACGAAGTAGCCGGAGGCATTATGTTTTCGGGTTGTCCGTCCGTCCGTCCGTCCGTCCGTACGTACGTCCGTACGTACGTCCGTACGTCCCGTTCTCGTGATCGCGTTATCTGAAGAACCAATTGATGGATTCCTGCCAAACTTTGGTCATGTATGTATCTTGCAGAGCCGATGAACTGATTAGATTTTGGGGTCACGAGGTCAAAGGTCAAAGGTCACAGGGCTCATTATGTATGCAAAAACAGCTCGTGATCGCGTTATCTAAAGAACCGATTGATGGATTCCTGCCAAACTTAGGTCATGTATGTATCTTGCAGAGACGATGAACTGATTAGATTTGGGGGTCACGAGGTCAAAGGTCAAAGGTCACAGGGCTCATTATGTATGCTGAAACAGCTCGTGATCGCGTTATCTCAAGAACCGATTGATGGATTCCTGCCAAACTTAGGTCATGTATGTTACTTGCAGAGCCGATGAACTGATTAAATTTTGGGGTCATGAGGTCAAGGTCAAAGGTCATGCAGCTCATTATGCATGCAAAAATAGCTTGTGATCGCATTATCATTAGAACAGATTGATGGATTCCTCCCAAACTTAGATCATGTATGTATCTTGCAGAGCCAATGAACTGAGTAGATTCTTGGGTCATGAGGTCAAAGGTCAAAGGTCATGGGCTCATTATGTATGCAAAAATAGCTTGTGAACCATTCTCATTAGAACTGACAGATGGATTACTATTTAACTCGGGACATCTTGCAGAGCCAATGAACTGAGTAGATGTTAGGGTCATGTGGTCAAAGATCAAAGGGTCATATATGTATATGAGAAATTGCTTGTAATCACGATATTCTGAGAACCTGTTAATGGATTACAATTGAACTTGAATTTGAACAATTTCTTCTGTTTTGGTTTGTAAAATTGCTCTATGACGGAGGCATCATTTCGACTGCGCGCAGTCGAAGTTCCATCTAGTTTTTTTTAATTTAATTTTGATTTATTATACCTCCGCCACCAACGGTGTTATCCTTTCGGGTTGTCAGTCCGTCCGTCCCGATAAACTCGTTATCGCAATATCTGAAGTACCGTTGGGCAGATTTTATCCAATTTTGGTTTGAGTATGTGTTGTGATAGTAGGAGGAACTGATTAGATTTTGGTTTCAGTAGGTCACAAAGGGCACTTCTTGTTTTGATTAAATCAGTTTGGTGATATTTGTTGAAGCTTACTCTTCCCATATTACAAAAGTTCACACAAAACAATGCCAATGTTGTCTTCAAGGACTTAAATTACCGTTAGCCTCAGACCATGTAAAGACCTGTACTATACCAACAAATTAAACATACTAACAACTTTAACATAAATTTCTTCTATTTTTTTAATGGGGCTGTTGTTTTCTGTGCTCCACAGCCAATGAAGTACAGTCCAGCTCCTCATCCTTCCACTCTAGCCCCTCCTCCAACTCCTTCATCCTCTTTGTCTTCATCTTCATCATCTCTTCATTCTTCGCAGATATCTCTTTCTCTTACTTGTCTTTCTCCATCTACTCCTGACCTATTGTCATCCCTTCATCTTTCTTCTCATTTTTCGTTCCATCCATCTCCTCTCTCCATTCATCCTCTCCCTCAATCTTCCTCTCAGTACTCTGATCCTTTGCCACTTTCAGTAGTGTCAAGTAACACTTCTATTCTTCTTTATGTTTTCATTCCTCTTCTAATAATTCTCCTTGTTCTGTTCGTTATCATAGTTGTTTTTTCTGTTATGTACTTGTAAACTGCAACTCTTTCATGGAGAGAAGGAGAGGGGTGGGGGTGGCAGAAAGTCCGCCAGGCATTTGCAGGATCTCATCACAAAAACGTACGTGCATATTACATCACGTGATAGCCACCTCCACTCACACTGTGCTACTGTCAATATTTAAGATGCATTTAGTTCATCAAATTACATAATTTTTTTCCATGAACAGCATGGACATATCAGTAATGACATTGCTTTGATGTCAGATATTTGTACCGATAAAATCTTACATGAGTAATATGTCTCTTGTCCATTCAAGTAGCACCAGTATAGTATTAATGACTGCTTTGAGAGAAATAGTTGTTTTATTACGCTCAAGGGAAGGTTAGAATTGTGCTATTCCCCGAGGCTTGCCGAGGGGAATAGCCCAATTGTAACCTTCCCGAGAGCGTATGAAAACAACTATTTCTCGAATATTAAAGCAGTCATTAATACTTTTATATGCCGAAAAAAAATAGACTAAAAAATAAAGCTTGAGCTGCGCAAAAAGACGGAGTCGAGGAAGAAGTGTTTTCTAAGAAGAAGAGTTGACAAATAGGACCCTGGAATGTCCCCAAGCGGTGCTCAAACCATTTTTTAACATGTAAACCTATGGGGTAACCATGGAGTAACCATGGTTATTAAAAAATATTGAAATGTTTATGCATGGTTACCGGGAATTTTACAGGAACAGTTGAAGTTTATGAATGCAATTCGACCAATCAGATGGCTGGATTTCTTAAGTGAGGTATATAATGATAATTAGTAAACTAATGTCATTTATTTTGTTACTTATAATATTGTATCAATTTTTTTACATTTTTTACTAAATCGAACTTCTGTCATGGTTACTTGCATGGCCCATATATGATATTACAAACAAATGTTTTCATAGGCAATATTTTTACAGCAGACTTGTCTTAATGTTTTTATTGGGTTTTCTTGTTCTTTTTCACTAATTATTTGCAGGACAAGCTACATGGACATGGACAAGCACCTGATGACTCTTATGATTCTGAAAAGAGCAGTGACATTTGCAGCACATCCATGGGACCTTCTAAGACAGAACAACAGACTGATGATTCTACACCCCATGCTTCTACATCAGGCAATACTATTGTCGTCCTGGGAACAAGCAATGCAAAGGGGAAGAGAATATTTGATAAAAGATTCCCTTGCTTATTTTGTGGTTCTCTTCAGTCACAAATTCAAAGACATTTGCGGGATTGCCACTCAAAGGAACCTGATGTAATTGCTATCGAGAACGAAAAAGACAGACGTAAAAAGGACAATTTAATGAACTTGCTGAGAAACAAGGGCACGCACAGACACAATTGCTCGGTAATTAGAGCAGGAACAGGTACTTACATTGTTGCGTACAGACCAAGAGACGAAGGAGCTAATTATGAAGATTATGGGCCGTGTGAATTTTGCTTTGGATACTACATCCGGACAGATCTGTGGAAGCATGAATGCCATCCGCAAACAAGAGTAAAAAAGATCAAATACCAGAACAGGCCAGCTACAACCTGCCGGCTACTGCTACCACCTCCCAAAGGGGTATCAGAAGGACTTCATCAAGTGACACAAAAACTTTCCAATGACCATATTGGTAGAGTTGCGAAGAGTGATTCACTGATCATGGAAAATGCAGAGAGACATTACATGAAATGTGGGCATGACACCGATCAACATGCTGATATCAGAACCAAAATGAGGGAGGCTGCCCGCCTGTTGATTGAATTACGCTCATTGACAAAGAGGCGTAATGCATCGATAAGTGAATTTATACACCCAGGAGAATTTAAGACCGTAATAGCAGGAGTTCAAAAGGTTGCAGGATTTGACGATACTAAAATGATCTACAAGACACCCTCACTAGCCCTTAAGCTAGGCCACACTCTGCAGAAGTTCGCAAAAATTCTTCAGGGAAGAGGTGGAGAGACAGGTGATGATCAGTTGTACAGGCATGCAAAGGCATTTGGAGAGAGAGTTCAACATGAGTGGAGTGTCTTTGTTTCATCAGGTGCTCTAAGAACTCTGTATCAGGCAAAAAGGAATCGACCTACATTGTTGCCACTCACAAGCGATGTAATGAAACTCACAAAGCTAATAAAGGATGTGGGCAATAAACAAGTCTCAATCCTGAATGAGGATTTCTCTGACCAACATGACATCCAAGAAGCATGGGTGAACCTATCAGAGGCGACACTAGCTCAGATTACATTATTCAATCGTAGAAGAACAGGAGAGGTTTCGAAAATGAAACTTGACGACTTCAAGTACATTGATCGTCTACCGGACAGTACAGTTATTCAATCATTGAGTCCTGTAGAGAGGAAGCTTTGCAACACTCTGAAAAGGGTTGAGCTAGTTGGTAAAAGGGGGAGGACTGTACCAATGCTTCTTACAAATGAGATGGCACAGTGGATGGACACTGTAGTGAAGAACAGATCCCTAGCTGGGGTTCAGCCAAGCAACCCGTACGTTTTCGCAAGGACGTTCTATAACTCAATGGGGCACATCCGTGCATCTGATGTCCTTCGGAAATTCAGCTTCATGTGTGGAGCCGATAATCCAGATGCCCTACGAGGAACAAAGTTGAGGAAGCAGTTAGCTTCATTATGCCAGGTGTTAAATCTCCAAGAGCATGAGCTGGATGTCGTAGCCAACTTCATGGGCCATGACCTGAGAGTGCACCGGGATTACTACAGACTGCCCAATGATGTTCTGCAGGTATCAAAGGTTTCCAAAGTTCTGCTTGCTTTGGAAAAGGGAGGCACAGCCTTAGCAAAGGGTGGAAACTTAGATGATATTGTAGTCGATGATGAAGGTATGGTTGAGCCATATTGAAGGTAGTAGCACTCATTTATACACCCTCCACAATTTTGATGATATTTCATGGGTAGAATTGTTACTCTTAGGCATGATAACAACCCTCTTAAAATTTTAGAGTAAATGGACCTGTAATTTGGAAATAAGAAGTCAATACATTTCGTCTATTTTCTTTAAATTCAAATTAGTTACCTGGTTGAATCCTAATTTGAATTCAAAGCAACAGTATGTTTGCTTTAAAATTTGAAAAGATTTATTCTCATGCCAAAGCTTCTATCAATGGAATTTCATTAAAATCAGGGAGGGTGTGCGAACGAAGGCTAATACCTTTAACCCCCCCCCCCCCCCCAATACAAAAAAATAAAATCATATGGTTTGTACATGGTCATCACTGTAACTGCATGATCCTGAATTACCATCCAATGTACACCGTGATTCATTTGATGCACCATCATTATACTAACTCAATAACAACTATCAAACATTGGTTAACACATCTTTATTCATGTTCATATAAGTTTAAAGATAAAGTTAAGTTCTGGTCATGTGATTGCATTGTGAAAGAAACGATGTGGAATCTATCAGAAAAGGTTGATCATCTAGTATATAAGTATTCTCGTGTATTGCAAGGTTCTGGAATCGTCAAAATGATTAAAAAAATTGCCAAATCTTGGCAAAGTTACAAGCACTGTACACATAATGATGTATATGGGACTACACGAGCACACGGCGAAAAAAAACCAACCCCCCGATTTTTACGTATTTTATGTCATATTTAGAATATGAAGGCATTTGAAGAGCCATGCTTTTCTGGGAACATGTTTAATCTGATGTTCTTCCACCCTTGTATAATAACAATGATAACGCTCACAAATTATTTTTTACCTCTTCCCAGAACTCAACCTTCTCTTTAAATACCATTGTTTTTCAACTATGCATTATCTTAATCATGTACCAACATTGATTAAGTTTGTTATTTGTTCACACTGTCAATATAGTCTCTGAAATACCATCATGTGTGTTTGAAAATGAATATTGATGACAGAATATTAATTTGGGTCTTGTGATGTACGCAGAAAACCACAATTTGTTATCATTTCATCAATATTCGTCTTCAAACACAATTGTTTTGAAAATCCTTGCAGAGAGGTGTCACAACATTATACAATTTCAGTGAAATTTCGTTATAAAAATGTGTGGGGCTCCCAACACTTTAGAGATACTTCCATTCAATCTCTATGTGATACACAAGCTGATATCACTCTATCTGTGAACCAGTCATGCACATACCTTCAGTCATTTTTTACATACATTATCATAACTGGGCATTAGCATCAAACAAACAGTGTTTGATGCTAATGCCCAGTTATGATAATGTGTGTAGGAAATTAATAAAGGTATGTGCATGACTGGTGGTAGTTCACAGGTAGAGTGATATCAGCTTGTGTATCAAATAGAGAAATAGACTAATTAAGGTTCACTCATGTCATCATTCTACCTGTGTATATCATCCGGTAATTTCATTTGTGTTTTTTATTTTCTGTCATCAATCTAACTGTATTGTGGTAATTATGAATCAGGAGGCAGTTAATTAATGGAAAATCATGTGCTAAAGAAATATAATTAGAAACTTAATTCACCATATCAAAATCAAAGAAATGCTTGTCCAAGGTGAAAGAAGTAGTAACTTAAAGGTCGTCTGTACTAGTTTGGCCAAGAGGGATTAGACCACCCTGCTGGTCACTGACAGGTGGTTATATCTCATCTTATCTCTCAATTAACATAAGAAAAAGAGGATCATGGGGGACCAACGGGTACCGCTTAGGCATTGTTTTCTATAAAGAGGGAACAAGTAGTGCAGTGGGGATTTAAGTTCTTATCTCTTATTAAATTACTGGCTTGCGCAAAAGTGATAAAACATATTATTTGTTATAAATAAACTGAAATGCTTTTTTGCAGCAGTTAACTTGTTGTTAATAGATTAATATCTAATTTTTTGATTTATATATGGATTCAAGTAGCTGAAAATCGGATGTTGAGTTGAGTGTTTGAGAATATTAGATTAGATGTTATTTATGTTTTTACAATCACTTTATGCCTCGGCTAAGAAAGTTGCCCTTAGACATTGTGTTTTCGGGTCACCAACTTCATGTATGAATATCTAACCATATGAGGATGAACTGACTAGATTTGGTGATCATGAGGTCGAAGTTAAAATTAAACCTGAGACAGTTTATTTCAGGTGGAGGCAAATTTCGCTACTCTGGACAGTTGCATCTTGATGATTTTTATGTGATTCTTTTTCTTGGTAACAGAACTGGTTGAAGAGGAAGAAGAGGAGGAAGAAGACTGTGACAAGGCAGAGACAGGAGGTGATCAAACCTCAACTTCATCTGTGCCTGCAATGAATGCCCCTCCCCTGAAAAGTGTAGGAAAATCACCCAGGTCCAGAAAGCCCAAACAAAAGCATGTACCATGGTCAGAGAAAGAGAAAAACGCTGTTCTTGGACATTTCCATCAGCACATTCTAACCAAAACACTTCCTGGGAAAGCAGAGATCGATAAATGTCTGGAACAAGAGTGCTGTCTACAAAAACGAACCTGGAAAAATGTAAAGGACTTTGTCAGAAATAGAATAGCAAAACTCAGATAGGAATTCCTATCTGAGTTTTGCTATTCTATTTCTTTTTTGCTATTCTATTTCTTTTTTTTTTAAGTGATATGTGGAATGCCTGGTGCAATTGCAAATATAAATATGCGTGGAGATACTTAAAATGTAAAGATCTTTGTGGGTCCATCAAGATCAACTCTGTTACACAGGTATTTTAGTGTGTTCAGATTATATAATTATGCAGAAGCGGTTTTAAAAAGAGTACACAACTCAGACAGTTTTAAATCACTAGTACTCCTGATCTTCTCCTACCTGAGCTCATCGAGGCTAGGTATGCATGCTAATAAACAGACTCTTCATACATTTTCCAGTATGTTGATGAAGGTATTTTTAAACAGTAAGAGCTCTCAAAACTGCATACCTAAATTCAGGAGTCATGTACTTTTTAAATCTACCGCTGAGTTGCAACAAATTTCAATGAAGTCAAGATGATAATTGGAATATATCGAGTTGAATAAAAGAATTGGAAATAGAGAAAGTAACTCTTAATAGTAAAAAAAATAATAAAGAAGTGTTTCTTTGTGACATCTTTTTCTTCTTTGGATTAAGATGAGGACTGATAAAAGAAAAGCAATTTCGATGAAGCGTGTTGTGAAATGTGGAAAAAATGTTTTTACATACTATTCCTAATACCCTTAACATTTAATATTGTTTTAGTGTTTTTTTTTAAAGAAAAGCTACTAGCCCTCATTTGCACCATCCTCACCAATTTTAATGAAATGACATGGGTGCTCTTTTTGCATGAAAATAACCTTGTTCAGATTTTAAAGTTAACGGACCATTAATTTAGAAATTAGAAGTAAATATATTTATTTTATTTTGTTTTTAATTCAAATTAGTAACCTGGATAGTGTCTTATTTGAAATCAAAGAAATTAAAAGAAATCTATTCACTTTTTAATACTAATTACATCACTTCTGGTATGTTTGCTCTAAAATTTGAAGAGGGTTATTATCATGCCTAATAGCTTCTACCCATGGAATTTCATCAAAATTGGGGCGGGTGTGCAAATAAGGGCTACTACCTTTAATACATAATGTATCCGTTTGCTACACAGAATAAACCTTGAATTTCGTGATGGCATTCAGAAGCCTTTATGACATCTAGTTTGGATTTTATTTTGTTAAAGTATTACTGAACACCAAAGGTCATAACAGTTATTGATGCAGAATTCGGGTTTTGAATTAGTTCACAAGTGTTTAACTATACATGTGCAGAATGTTACATACAAGACAAGAAAAGTGAATTCTCCAAATTAAAGTGATATGTGTACATGGCAAAGTTGTAACAGGGGGAGTGGGGTCTCAATCTTCTACACCGCCCCCCCCCCCCCCCTCTTGAAACCAAGTTCTTCATGTGCCATTATTACTGAAATGGACATGATTCGGTTTATGATGTGTACGTATATATGCAACTTCAGATGATTCTTTGTTTTGTGTTATTCTTTTGTTAAAGTATTACTGAACACGAAAGGTCATCACAGTTATGGATGCAGAATTCAGGTTTTGAATTTGTTCACAAGTGTTTAACTATACATGTGCAGAATGTTACATACAAGACAAGAAAAGTGATTTCTCCAAATTAAAGTGATATGTGTACATGGCAAAGTTGTAACAGGGGGAGTGGGGTCTCAATCTTCTACACCGCCCCCCCCCCCCCCCCCTCTTGAAACCAAGTTCTTCATGTGCCATTATTACTGAAATGGACATGATTCGGTTTATGATGTGTACGTATATATGCAACTTCAGATGATTCTTTGTTTTGTGTTATTCTTTTGTTAAAGTATTACTGAACACGAAAGGTCATCACAGTTATGGATGCAGAATTCGGGTTTTGAATTTGTTCACAAGTGTTTAACTATACATGTGCAGAATGTTACATACAAGACAAGAAAAGTGAATTCTCCAAATTAAAGTGATATGTGTACATGGCAAAGTTGTAACAGGGGGAGTGGGGTCTCAATCTTCTACACCGCCCCCCCCCCCCTCTTGAAACCAAGTTCTTCATGTGCCATTATTACTGAAATGAACATGATTCGGTTTATGATGTGTACGTATATATGCAACTTCAGATGATTCTTTGTTTTGTGTTATTCTTTTGTTAAAGTATTACTGAACACGAAAGGTCATCACAGTTATGGATGCAGAATTCGGGTTTTGAATTTGTTCACAAGTGTTTAACTATACATATGCAGAATGTTACATACAAGACAAGAAAAGTGATTTCTCCAAATTAAAGTGATAAATGTACATGGCAAACTTGTAACAGGGGGAGTGGGGTCTCAATCTTCTACACCGCCCCCCCCCCCCCCTCTTGAAACCAAGTTCTTCATGTGCCATTATTACTGAAATGGACATGATTCGGTTTATGATGTGTACGTATATATGCAACTTCAGATGATTCTTTGTTTTGTGTTATTCTTTTGTTAAAGTATTGCTGAACACGAAAGGTCATCACAGTTATGGATGCAGAATTCGGGTTTTGAATTTGTTCACAAGTGTTTAACTATACATGTGCAGAATGTTACATACAAGACAAGAAAAGTGATTTCTCCAAATTAAAGTGATAAATGTACATGGCAAACTTGTAACAGGGGGAGTGGGGTCTCAATCTTCTACACCCCCCCCCCCCCTCTTGAAACCAAGTTTTTCATGTGCCATTATTACTGAAATGGACATGATTCGGTTTATGATGTGTACGTATATATGCAACTTCAGATGATTCTTTGTTTTGTGTTATTCTTTTGTTAAAGTATTACTGAACACGAAAGGTCATCACAGTTATGGATGCAGAATTCGGGTTTTGAATTTGTTCACAAGTGTTTAACTATACATGTGCAGAATGTTACATACAAGACAAGAAAAGTGATTTCTCCAAATTAAAGTGATAAATGTACATGGCAAACTTGTAACAGGGGGAGTGGGGTCTCAATCTTCTATACCCCCCCCCCCCCCCTCTTGAAACCAAGTTCTTCATGTGCCATTATTACTGAAATGGACATGATTCGGTTTATGATGTGTACGTATATATGCAACTTCAGATGATTCTTTGTTTTGTGTTATTCTTTTGTTAAAGTATTACTGAACACGAAAGGTCATCACAGTTATGGATGCAGAATTCGGGTTTTGAATTTGTTCACAAGTGTTTAACTATACATGTGCAGAATGTTACATACAAGACAAGAAAAGTGATTTCTCCAAATTAAAGTGATAAATGTACATGGCAAACTTGTAACAGGGGGAGTGGGGTCTCAATCTTCTATACCCCCCCCCCCCCTCTTGAAACCAAGTTCTTCATGTGCCATTATTACTGAAATGGACATGATTCGGTTTATGATGTGTACGTATATATGCAACTTCAGATGATTCTTTGTTTTGTGTTATTCTTTTGTTAAAGTATTACTGAACACGAAAGGTCATCACAGTTATGGATGCAGAATTCGGGTTTTGAATTTGTTCACAAGTGTTTAACTATACATGTGCAGAATGTTACATACAAGACAAGAAAAGTGATTTCTCCAAATTAAAGTGATATGTGTACATGGCAAAGTTGTAACAGGGGGAGTGGGGTCTCAATCTTCTACACCGCCCCCCCCCCCCCTCTTGAAACCAAGTTCTTCATGTGCCATTATTACTGAAATGGACATGATTCGGTTTATGATGTGTACGTATATATGCAACTTCAGATGATTGTTTGTTTTGTGTTATGATAACGTTTGGTGTATAATTGCCAGCCAATTGTCATGGGAGAGGGGGGGGGGGGGGGGGGGGTAGCACTGAACGGTCCAATATTGTTCTGCCTTGAAGGGTGGATTTCTAAAACTACTGTCTGTATTGTGAGAGCTGCAGGCCACTAGGGCAGGGGGGTACTTTGGGGTTTTCTGCTCAATACCTTCCGACAGATCATGTATGCTTAACAATGCCTACCCCATCAGCTAGCCTACACCACTGTTGATGCATGAATATGACACACAACCTTAGCATTAGTTTTATAAGTTATCTACATGTATTGCTTAAGTTTGCTGGTAGGACAAATTTGAAACAGTCTTACATCGTTATGTCTTTCAAATGTTTTAGTTGGAATAAAACAGTTTACATCTTGGTTCAAATTGACCCTATGATGTTGTCTTTAAATTGGCCTATCTTTTGTTTTGTAGTGTGAAAGTTTCCCAACGGTAGTGAGACAAATCGCAAAAACAAACACATTTAATTCATATACGTCAATATTGTCAAACCAACGGTATTCGGGAGACACAAAATCATTTCGGCAAACTCTCAGTATTTCAATATACCAGTGGTATATTGAAATTGGTTCATGTAAATTGTGTTCATTGTTTTTTATTTTTTTTTTTAATTATTATTTCTGGTTTTATTGTAAATGAAAACATACTGAATAAAAAGTCTGGAGACTCATACAATTCAGTTTACAAATTATAAATACATACAAGAATAAAGAAATCAATACTTTTAGCAATCTTTTTTTAAATATTAATTACTGATTCTAATGAACTAAATAACTAATTTCAAACAATCGTGAAATAATACATGTTCTAATTGTGCAATTAAAACGTTTAAATAGTAAAATAAGTTGTTACCATTTTCTAAATGTCATAAGCAATTTTGTAATACACTTTCAAATTAATAAGTAGTCTTTTTTAAACCTAGTTAACATTTCTTTAAAATATATTTATATATAGATGATTATCCGAGAGATATGATAATTCAAAATATACAATTTATGTTTACTTACAGAGTATAGTCCTATCATTTTACAGCTAGTATGAAATGTGATTTAATCTGATTAATTGGCATGACAAGAAATTAATTAATTACATCTTGGTCACATATGGTCATAATATTGAGTGAAAATATTTATAGATTTGAATTCAGGATTCGTGTGAAGTGGGGAATGGGAGACTGCCTGTAACGTTCTGTTCTCATTTTGGGGGTATTGAGCTGGAGAGAGTTGCGGAGAGTGCGTCGTGAGATATTTTGTCTGGTTTCAGGTAAGAGATGGCGGTGGCGGTCATATTCATGTTAAAAATATCTCTATCGACCCCCCCCCCCCCCCCCCACGTACAATGTGCTTTACACTACCTTGTTATATAGCTGGATCACCTAATGAAGCTCATTGGAGGTAGTCGCAAAATGTATTCAAGAGACCCCAGAATAATAATAATAATAATAATAATAATAATAATTATAAGTGGTTGGTGGGTTGGTTTTACTTTCCGTATAAATATTCAAATACATACAAGAATACAATTTACAAATATAATACAAATCAAGAATTAAGAACGGCTGGAATGCTCTATTAAGAACCATTATTAAAATGGCTCTCTTCTTCCTAGTTCCAGAAATAGATAATTAAACAGAGAAATAAAACACCAAATATTACGAAAATATAACATTACATACACACTATCTAAAAAAAAACCTCCCAAACCATCTATATCACTTAATAAATACGACTGTTGCCATCCCTTCCCCATCCCCGTTCACACCAAAAGTTTCTACATCAAAATCTAGTATCCATTCATTTAGGCCATGCCGAAATAGATTGAGTATGTTCGGTCTACGTAAGTTAATCGGTAATTCATTATACAATTTAGATCCGCGATAAAAGAATTTTCGTTTACAATAATTAGTTTTAGGTTTTGGCAAGACTAAGTTATCGACATTTCTTAGGGCATAATTGGTTTCTTTGTAAAAGAGATTATTCTGCATATAATCTGGAGTTGTGGAAAATCTTATACAGCATTATGTGCTTTTTACGTCTGGTTTTTAGGGATTCCCATTTTAAGAGATCGTGAATCTGATATGTTGAAGTATGATTAATAATATAATGATAATAACATTCATACTACTACTACAACAACTAATGATAATAATAAAATTAATGGTAATAATAATGATTATAATAATAATTGTAATAATAATGATAATAAAATAAATATTGTTCCGGCAGGTATACTTCTATGATTTAAGCTGATAAATTACCTGTATCAGATTTAGAGCGGCATGCAAACAGCTGCGAGGTGTTCAGTATAACACAATATTCAATCTGAGAAATTGCCTCAATAATAGAGCATCATTAAACTAAATATACTGCACAATCGATGACACCTACACACAATGTACACACACCTAATGTCATCAAATGGTATGCAAAAAATCATATCTCCGAAAATCATAATTTCTGATAATTTTTGTATTCCAATCATAATTAATTTTGTTAATCTATCGCAAAAATGGCATGTACACATATTTTTGAATTAAAAAAATGAAGATTGACAAAGTCATCACTTGTACGGTTTTTGTCAGTGTCATCGGTTCATAGTCCTTCACATGTACGTGTGTGTGTGTGTGTGTGAGCGTGTGAGTGCGTTGTGTGTGTGTCTGTCTGACTGTCTTTGTTTAATGCACTGTTTTATTCCTCACCCAGTAACTTGGCGCAAGTGAGATCTGACAGTCTTGTAAAGATTGTCTGATGTTCAGTCATGCATGCAGAGATTCAAATGAAAATGGTACCTAAATGAACTAGGAGGATAACTCTATCAAGACATTATCATGAAACCCATGATTAAATATTCATACTTTAAACAATACAACTTTTAAACAACTTAAGAGGGCGTTATTTTTATCATGCACGACCATTGGAGTCTGAAAACTTGGCAGGGATGTGTGCTATGATACGATTAAGAAAAGGTAAAAGTTGAGACAAAACGAGATTGGTCTGAGAAGGTGATGGCAATTTACGGTTTTCAGGGGTTAAATTTTTTAAGAATTTTTGAGATTTTTGACGGAATTGATTTCGGATTTGAGTTTCCAGTATGAAGATGGCATTTTTGATGGCGTGGTTATACGTCGCAGTTGGAACAACATCCCTTAGAATATTCAGAGGAATTTGTTCGAAGTCTGTAGCATCAAGGATAGTGGATCTATACGAAGGAAGAAAACAATAAGGTCCTAAAACGAACCAGAAACGGACAAAATTGCGCCTGGACGGTCACACATGAGTGATTTTGGAAACGAAGAGTCAGGTGACCTAGATAGGAAGGCGGGCTGGAGGAAAGGACCTAGATAAGAATAACAAGCACTGCGTGCAAAACGAATGGGAGTTTGGCATAAGATAAAACGCGAACAAGAACAAGGCATTGATATCGGTGGAAATATTTTGCTTTTCATCTTAACATCAATGAAAATATAAAGTTCCATTTTGAATAAAGTTCTTAATTTTAAATTCTTCCTAACCAAATACTTGTTTTTTTCTTATTCCAAGAAAACATTCAATACCTACCTTTTTGTACGACGCTTCTAAGAGTAAAAGAACAGTCTGTGTTTGTCAGTCCATTATTATCAGTCACAGTGTAGGTAACTGTGATTGGATTCTCAACTGAGACTTCGACTCCAGGCGGATGATCAGAGACAATGGATTGAATCCCAGCTGCATCAGTAGCTGTTGGTGGTGTCCATGTGAAGTAATGTGTAGTAGCAGTGCCAGCAAGAATAGAGAATGTCTGGTCCGAGGGACATGCACTGACAACTGGAGGGTTTGTATCCTCTGAAATACCAAGATCATGCAAGAAAAACATTTATATCGGTGTGAAGATTTTGCTTTTCACCCTAACATCAATTAGAATAAAAGTTCATTTTTAAATAGAATTCTTTTGAAATCTTCATGACCAAAGTCATGTTCCTTTTTCTAATTCCAAGTAACAGTCAATATCTACCTTCTTGACTGACGCTGAGAGTAAAAGAACATTCTGTGTAAGTCAGTCCATTATCATGAGTCACAGTGTAGGTAACTTTGATGGGATTGTCAACAGAGACTTCAACTCCAGGCTGATGGTCAGAGACAAAGGATTGAATCCAAGCTGCATCAGTAGCCGTTGGTGGTGTCCATGTGAAGGAATGGGTAGTAGTGCCTACCGGAGCTGTGAATGTTTGGTTTGTGGGACAGGAGTGGACCTCCGACGGGATGGCATCGACTGAAAGATCAAAGCAAACAATAACGATTTATAGCTAACACCAGTCCTGTGAATTGACGTTTAGGTTGTCAATGATTTCTCTCGAAAAGTATAATTTGGGTTTAGTTCAAGGTCTTTTAAGATATCATACACAAATTAAGCTCGTAAATACATTTACTTACTGAAACGTATAAAAATTGAGCAATAATCTGACTTATTTGACTTCAGAAAAACTGTTTATATGTGTTACTATAGTATATATATATATATATATATATATCATCTCAGCAGCACAGGACATGATTCATCGCATTATTATTCACACTGTTTGGGACTACAAAAATGATACTATTTACCGAAATTCACTGCCAGAGTGTGTAATTCCCTGTCTGATAATCTATCGACATAGATAATTATTTCTATTCTGATTTCTATTCGTTCACTTTTGTGTCATTACGGAATATGTTTTCGTTCATAAATATTGTAGAAAAGATCGGAGTATTTGCTTTTATTTAAATCCCTTCAGGTGTGGGATTCTTAATAAAATCATTGCATAAGCATTATGAGAAGGGAATGTTGAAACCGTAAATAGCAATTTATTTTTTTATATTAATCAACATTATTTCGATCACACGGTAATTCTTTTTCATTACAATTCATTTATATAAATTTATTTTAGATGTCCAGGGGGCGTTTCATGAAACAATTAGTCGGTATTTTTCACCGACTAATATCATGTTCACCGACAATTCTTTTGTCACCGACTATTTTCCAGGACTGTGATTGGTCAAATTCAGTCAGCGCTGACTAAATTGTCGGTGAACATGATATTAGTCGGTGAAAACCACCGACTAATTATTGTTTCATGAAACGCCCCCCAGTTCATGAACAATACGAATGGAAGACTTACTTCACCTGCACACACCCACTTGCACACACTTGCAATTTTATTTATTTCTTTACTTTCTTTCCACTTTTTATTTAGATTCTTTCTGAACAAAATCTTTATACGTGAAACTCTATTACCCTTCATACTCCTATAACAGCGTCATGTACCCCCCATATGGAAACGTTTGCTTTGATTTGTCTCATAAAAGAAGTTGACCACAAACTGACTCCCACACGGTGTTGAGTGCTCAGGGGTCACGGGCCACTGGCTTCACCGGGCAGGTAGTTCCATTATGTGAATGGGTAAATTAACTATTACAAAATGAGGGGACACATTACGAATAGGGACACACATTGTTTTTATTGTGCAGAACATACTCTTTTATTGACTTACTTATTGAATGAAACTATACAAACAAAATGCATTTTGTATTCTAACAATTGGAGTACAAAGACTAATAATAGGTGAATGAAATGCATAAACACCACCCCTGGGAAGGAAGCATTCATGAATTTGAATACATATAGTTGATAAACGACTCCGCATGAAACTATAAAACCAAAATGTAATTTGCGTTCTGGCAATTGGAGTACAAAGAATGATAGCAGGTGAATGAAATGCTTCAACAACACAAACACCTGGGAAGGAAGCATCCATAAATTTGAATAATTTAGTTGATAAACGATTCCGCATGTGGACGTTTGGTGGAGCAGAAAGCAGTGGATTCTTAACAACACGAACCCATTTAACAGAATGTCGGAACGTTAATTAAATTTGGCGCGGTTGGAAAATGCATCTTTCTACCCTGCGACTTAAATGGTACGATCCAGTAAATTAAAACAGTAAAATGGCTCTTATTTTAAAATTACTCATTAAATAAAACCCCAAGCTTCAGTGATATCAGAAAAAATATGTTATATCTTACTAATAATTAAAAAAGATGTATAAACATTGTGAAAGTGTAGCATTTTACGATAAAAGACACCGATTGAGCGAAGATGACGTCATTAGAACCTGTTTATGTGCGCTTGCATCAGGGAATTCAAGGTCAAAAGGCCAATTCAGACGCTGATAAGTTATTGGTCAAGCCTTTTTGTTTCCTTTATTCCGACAAAATTATACAATCAATCAAAACAAGTTTAATACCAGAAGATAGCTAAAGATTAGTATTTTCATTAACCGCTTGCCCCCAAATTCGCTTGACCACAGTTAAACGAGTGAGAGCTTGCGAGAGCGGCCAAAGTATGATTGAAACTCGCTTTTTGCTCTTCTCCAACGCAAAAAGAGACGACATTGTGCTGGGTAAATCTATTTTTTCCGACAAAAGTACAGACAATTTGCATATGGTCTTTTTATATTATACTTTATGAAATGTTACCCGAGTGACTCCCGGGCGCCCCAATGCTGGAAAGAAACGCACATTTTTTAGAAAACTTCACTTTTTCATGGAAAAATGCTTATTTTGTTCTATGCACGCAAGTCAGATTGAGCGGATGATACAACGTTTCCATATGCCCCTTCCCAGCTGCTATCGACTCAAGCATTCATGTTTATGATAGTTGGCCTCTGCATTTATCTTGATTCTTTGACTTACCTCCATACTTAACTCCATTATACGTGTTTATATAGATGTATTTTTATGTTTGTATATTTTAGTTGTCACTCTTTATGTATTAAATCAATTATATTGTATACTATTATTGCTATTTAAATGATTTGTATTTGATTTATCAATAGATGCAGAAACATCTGCTTTAAAAAGAAACACGCAAGCACTCCGTGCAAAACGAATGGGTTTGTGGTGAATGAGGAACACGTCATGACATAACATAATCATTATCATTATTCTTATTCTTATTCTCATTCTCATTCTCATTCTCATTCTCATTCTCATTCTCATTCTCATTCTCATTCTCATTCTCATTCTCATTCTCATTCTCATTCTCATTCTCATTCTTATTTTCATTCTTATTCTTCTTATTTAATCCAAACAAAAATGATTAATTAAAAAACAAAGAGAAAAATACTAAATGAAACATGACATTACCTTCGCAAAGGGAGTAAAGTCGGGAATTACATGACAAATGACGCAAACCAGAGAAGTAATGAGAATAGTAGACGCAGCTGTAGGTGCTACTGGCGGGATCGGGGTTTTTGCTTGCCCACCAACCTGTAAGAAAGTGAGCCACCAAACAAAATACGGGGAGAAGTGAACATTTTCACCTTTCAGAGGTAATGACCGTTGACATTTTTGCACCGAACTGTCCTTAACCTAGGCTTAACCAACTCCAAAAAGTGTTAACTTTGCATACGCCCCAGTTGAAATAGAAATGAAAAACATAAGTAGGGGTAATCCAGCCCCCTTTCAGAGGAGGGGTTTCCCCTGTATTAAACAAATCACGGTCTAGTAAGTCCATGAAAAAGTGTTGGGTGCACATTGCCCGATTTGACGGTAATTATGTGTGCGCCCATCGCTTGTACATTTACATTTTAGATTTTTGCTCATTTTATTAGTTAGAGACGACTGTGATTCGACAAAACATTATTGGGTATCATGTTGCCCTAAAGTTAGACGGACACATCATTACTCACATGTTGAATAATGTTTGCATTTTGATTTTGTAAAGTGTTGGGCTGGCCCATGATTTTTTTTTCTTTTTTCTTGACTGTGCTTCTACTCCCAACGCCTCATTGAGACGAATTGGAGAGGCCTGTCAAGATTTATTTTTTCCTGGGAAAAAATGATGGCGTAAACAAATTCACCCCATCTTATTTTCTGACATTCTAGGCTTATTAATAAACCAACATTTTGTTGGCGTCTCATCGTTCAGATCAGTTTATCAGTAACAACAGCTGCGATTTGGTTTGATTTCTTAAGTCTTTAAATGAACATAATAATTGGCGTTATACTTACCACTATTGATATCTAAGTGTGTGCCGTCTGCACATGGTAAGGTACCCTCCATAGATTCATACGTACATCCAATCCAGTAACTGTGTGGGTATCTACTGGTGACAGCATTATGCTCATCGTTACTATTGGGAACGTAGAGTGCGCCACCAATCGAGTTATATCGTGAAACCGCTTCGGAATATGTGAACAGTTCATCCCCCGAGTACTTGTAGCATCCTTGACCAATGCTCTCCCATCCACTGGGACATACTGCATCTTTAGGAAGAAAATTAGGGGGTAGGAAAGAGTATTTTTATTAATAAACAACAACAATAACAACATCAACAGCAAAAACAACAATGATGATAATATTAGTGATGATAATGATGACGACGCTGATGATAATAATAACGATAATGATGATGATGATGACACTACCACTACTAATACTACTTCTACTGCTACTACTACTACTACCAGGCGCGTAAATCCGTACCGAGGAGTGGGGGGGGGGGGGATGATCTGCGATAGCCATCACAAACTAGCACGAGCACACGCCCACACTAATTTACGCAAGCGCGCGCGATCGCGCACGCACAAACACACAACACACACACACACACACACACACACACACACACACACACACACACACACACGAACAAACACACACATACCCAAACACATGTACATAAATTTATACATGCATACATACATGCACGCACATGCCAAATTTGACAACCATAAAGTAAAAGAATTGGACATATTTCGAAATACTGACAGCTGCAAACTGTAGTGTTTTATTATAATGAACTCCGAAATAAGACGACACACTTTCAAGTAGTAACATAAAGATTGAGTATTTCGTCAGGAAGATGCGAACTCTTTATTATGAGTCCCATCACTTAGAAAATGATGTATAATGGTCAGGGGCGTCGCTAGACCTTTTTTAGTGGGGGGGGGGGGGGGGTGTAGAGGCCAACGATTACTGACAAAACTAGCCCCCAATTACCGACAAAATTAAATGTCCCAATATTTACAAATTTAACCCTATATACCCGGGGCCGAAGGCTAAATTGATTTTCCTACGGACTATCTATAGTACTTGCGTATGCGCAAATGGTCATTTTCCTCGACGACATAAATATACGAATTATTTCGTCAACTTAGTCAGCATCATAGCTATATATTTTAATGCAGGCGCGGAGCTAGGATCTCATTTTAGGGAGGGGCGGTAGTGAGCAGGCGAAGCGCGCTCATTAGGGGGTGTGGGTGATAGGCCAGCTCAGACGTTTCCTTAAATTATTAGGAAAAGAAGACGATTTATTGTACCGTTCTCGACTGCTAACCCTTGTCTGAATGAATTCCCCCCCCCCCCTCCCGCGCGAAGCGCGAAAGTTTTGGCGTTTCATTAAATTATTATAAAAAGAAGACGATTTGCTGTACCGTTCTCGACTGTTAATCCTTGTCTGAATTCAGTTCCCCCCGCCCCCCCTCCCGCGCGGAAGTTTTGGCGTTTCATTAAATTATTTGAGAAAGTAGACGATTTGTTAAACCGTGCTCGACTCTTAATCTTTGTCTGAATTCGGTTTACCCCTCTCGCGCGAAGCGCGGAAGCCTCGACGTTTCCTTAAATTATTAGAGAAAGTAGACGATTTGTTGAACCCTGCTCGACTCTTAATCATTGTATGAATTCAGTTTCTCCCTCTCTCTCCCGCGCGAAGCGCGGAAGTTTTGACGTTTCATTAAATTATTAGAGAAAGCAGACGATTCGTTATACCGTTTTCGACTCTTAATAAGCCCTATTTATCTGAATTCAGTTTCCCCCTCTCGCGCGAAGTGCGGAAGCCTTGACGTTTCCTTAAATTATTAGAGAACGCAGACGATTGGGTGTACTGTTCTCGACTATTAATTCTCGTCTGAATTCAGTTTCCCCTTCCCGCGCGAAGCGCGAAAAGCTTAGACGTTTGATTTAATTAATATAGAAAGAAGACGATTCGTTGCACCGTTTTCGACTCTTACTAAGCCCTATTTATCTGAATTCAGTTTCCCCCTCTTGCGCGAAGCGCGGAAGCCTTTACGTTTCCTTAAATTATTAGAGAAAGCAGATGATTGGGTGTACTGTTCTCGACTCTTAATCCTTGTCTGAATTCAGTTTCCCCCTTCCCGCGCGAAGCGCGAAAAGCTTAGACGTTTGATTTAATTATTATAGAAAGAAGACGATTCGTTGCACCGTTTTCGACTCTTATTAAGCCCTATTTATCTGAATTCAATTCAATTCATTCAATATAAACAACAAATTAATTCATTCATAGACCTACACAAACATCACATGCATTGCAGCCCTTAAATATCATCCCCTCGTCCCTTAAGTTTTAGGTGTGAACAAATGACAACCACCGAGTAGGACTTGGGCAATGCAACAGTTACCGTATTATTTATCACTTTCAATCAGATGCGTTCACAGTTTTTACACCTCTTAAAAAATGTTTCTGGAATTCATATAATGATACATGTACTGTGTTTATTAATTAAATCTAATGAATTCTTTAATTTCCTCAGCCAAATCCTTTCTCAAATATAAAAATAATAAGAATGTGTACAGGCTTACCTTGAAATAACTGAAGAGACAAACGGCCACTGTAAGTCTTGAACACGCCAGGTCTGGAACTTGAGTCTTCATCTCCCCCCCCCCCCACACTCCGGGGTCGGAGGGACCGCATGCGCGTTCCCAAAATCTCCAGGAAAGGGGTACTTTTTCGCGCGACAAAATCCGGCCCGAGAATTGTAAAAAAAGGGGGTGTATTTGACTTTTCACACGGAGATTTCTTTAAAAAGGGGGTGTTTTTTTTCTCTCTCTCTTTGGACTCTTGAGAAATGTAAAAAGGGGGTTATAAAATATCTTGAATATCATAGAAAAATTGATCAAATCCCGGGATCAAATTTCTGAAATTCCTGCTAGCTTTGAAAGCTCATTCAGGATTATTTCATTTTGAAAAGTAATAAAAATTGGCCCCCAGTCCCCCTCGATCGACTAGAGCTCACCTGGAATCGGGGGTTGGGGGGGGGGGGGGGGTGATACATTTAGCAGTGTTCCGGATTTTTTTTTTTTTGGGGGGGGGGTCTCCAAGGCAGGAAAAGCCAGCGAAAAGCCGGCGAAAGGGGGATTCAGAAATGTTGGCAGTCCTGAGATAGGGGGGGGGGGGGGGTGCTTTCAAAGGGAGGGAACGAGCATACGCGTATCCTAAATAACACTGAGTGGGGGGGGGGGGAGCCGGGCATCTAGTGTACTTGATTGCACTTTTTAAGCGCTCGCGCGCTAGCGCACTTTACGTCTGGGCTATAATAATACCTTTCAAAATAACGAAAAATTATTCTGAAGTTTATGAAGTGCTTGTTCGCGCACGTCGCGCAACTACTCTTAATGATCGTGACATACTGTATACGTGTAGGCTATACAGTTATACATACATAAACAAATAACTAATTTCTCATGCATTATGCTGAAATTGAAACAATCACATTTTTTCCCCTTCTTCTTCTTCCTTTTTTTTCTCTCTTTTTTTTTGTATTCTCAGGGGTGGATATTTACTACTACACTCTAAAAAAAAACTGCTCAATTTGAGTCAAAATGTTACTCTTTTGAGTGGTCAAAAGGGAACCACCCGACTTTTGAGTAAACTTTACTCAGCATGTGTTGAGTAACAAATCTACTCATCTGTTGAGTAAAAATATTACTCAATAAAAGACTAAATCTCTACTCAGTTTGAATGAGTCAACCTTTACTCAATATTTACTCCTTTGTTGAGCGGTTCCCTTTTTTACTCAGTACTGGGTAGAAACGTAATCAACTCATGTCGAGTAAGAAACTGCTCATGAGTTGAGCCAAATTTTACTCAATTAACGAGTACATGTTTTGACTCAAATTGTTTGAGCAATTTTTTGCTCAAATATTGAGTATGATGTTATCTGGGTAACGCTTAGTTGCTCAATCAATATTGAGTAAAAACATGTACTAAGTTAAGTACATTTTTTTTTACTCAATACTGATTAAAACAAAGGTGATTCAACTAGGGTTTTCACTTTTTGACTAAGGGTTTAACTAAACCGCTGATTAATATTGTTCTTTTTTTAACAGCTGTTAAGTAACCATTATTTGTCAATAGAGAATATAAACCATAATTTTGCCTGATTTCTAAATTTAGCATTGATTTGAAGTTCTTCACTCACACACTATGCAAATAACATAAAGTCAACGACATTTTAAATTCAGTAACATAATTTGTGGACTTTAATTTCCCAAATCAGTTTGAATCACAGTGTAAACATACATGATATTAAAAACCTCTTTTGTCTACATCTTTTCTTTCTCTCTTCCTCACTTTGAATTCATAATTTGTTGAGGTAGATATTCTCCTTTTCCTTCATATTTTTGCTTTTGTTTTACATTTGGTATATACAAAATTTAGGATAAACATGTGACATAATACGTGTACTTATAATTATGTAAACGATACTGTTCTAAATTGTACTCTCGTTTTTGGAATGCAACTTATATCAATGTGCAATTCAGTAATATGTAACTGCGATGCATGATTCAATAAAAATACCATACCATACCATACCAAAAGTATGTAGTTAAAAAAATTCAATTACAAAAAATGTTACTTTATATCGCCACATCATTCAAGTTTTTGGCATCAATTCTATATGTGTTAAACACCAGTAACATAATTTGTGGACTTTAATTTCCAAAATCAGTTTGAACCACAGTGAAAACTCAGAGTTCTCTCATCATACATGATATTAACAAGTATGTAGTTTAACAATGTTACTTTACATCGCATCATCATTCAAGTTTTTGGCATCAACTCTGAATGTTAAATATCAGTATTAAACATAATTTGTGGAATTTAATTTCCAAAATCAGTTTGAATCACAGTGAAAACTCAGAGTTTTCTCATCAATCATGATATTAAAAAGTATGTAGTTTAAACATTTCAATTTTAAAACAATGTTACTTTACATCGAATCATCGTAATGAGCTTTCAAGTTTTTTGGCATCAATTCTGTAAGTTAAATATTGACACATATTGACAGGATTAACGCCTTCAATGAAAATCAAGTAAAAAAAAAAGGTTTAATTTAGTATAGGAATCTCCTGATTTATATTTTTACAGTGCGTCCCAGAAAAAACGAAACCGAGAATTATCGATATTTTATCATAACTTAATCACATTTAATAAATAACACATATTTGTAAAGCTTAGATCCTCCTCTTTTATTTAATGCAACTAGCATGATGCATGGTTCATGCATGAGTGATCAAAATAAATTTGAAGAAAGGATACCAAAAAGTCATAAGGCGGACGGTATCTGAATTTCAAAGATAAAATCACATTTATATAAAGTTCATTTTATGCCCTTTAGTACGACACCTCAATCAGGAAAAATGAGCTAGGAATAAAAGTAATGTTTGTTTAAAGTAATGCTCGCATTTCCATAATTTCATTAAACGAACTCTTTTCCACTGGCTGCCTGCCGTACCAACAAAATAATTGACAGAAGGCTTAACACCGTTTCGTTGACAATCAGCCATGCATGAGGTCTTTTTTTCTATGGCTGATCTTCAACGAAACAGAGTTGTCAATTGTGTTTGTTGCTACGGCAGGCAGCCAGTGAAAGCGAGGTCATTTAATCGTGGACCTACTACAAATGGACACTGATCGGTACCATAATACATGCATGCACCTGACTCTGTCAAAAGTATCATAATGACATTCCAAACATGCTTCCAGGCTTTGATCTCATCACGACCGCCGCCAGTCAGCCATAAAAAAAAAAAAACAGAACTATGCCTGGAACTCTAAAAAAAATGCCTGCGCAAAAGAAGCTGAATCGCTTAAAATCACGGAAATGTATGTGCAGTTGTGGCGTACATATGAATATTAACGTATATGAGGTCTTCAATAGAAAATTAGAAGTAGTTTACACGAGAAACCTGTAAATTTGGCTGTAACACAATGATTTTAAACTTCATTTTAAAACTTATCCTATCCATTTCCACGGAATAGAAGGTAATATGACAGTAAAGAATAAGTATTTTTCAAAGTTTTGCAAGTCCAGATGTATGTCCACCATGCAGTGTACACTTCTTTAATAATCAATCTAATATCGCACAAATTGTCATAATTTGGGGTTCACTGCTCCTCCAACTGGTCTTAAATCACGATACTTATCCTGAAACTACACTCTGGGCCCTGGCCTAGCGAAAAGAATCTGAAGAAATGTAAAAGTTCATTTGTCTATGATGATGCGTGATTACATAATAAACATTGTCGCGTCAAATAAATGTCTTCATCAACATACATATTATCAGGTGGCGGTAGGAATGATGTGATGAAAGAAAGACTCTCATTATTAGTCCATCTGTACTAGGGTCCATGGTTTAATAAAATCCTTGGTACGAATTCCATAAATGAGACGACAAAGAAGTCCCATATGACAGCTGCCTGGGCAGGGTAATCCAGCTGTAGTATTTGAAACATCTTGTAGCAGTAGTCAACTGCTGCTTTCGATGAAAAGCATGAATAGGCGCTTCTCTCGATGACTACGTAACACTGTCCTGGCTTCTTTGGTGTCCCTCAAAGTACCATCAAAAGCAGTTGGCTCCTTCCTCTGAAGGAGGCCAGAAAAAAAGTCCAAGCCAGTTCCTTCCTAAAATGATAAAATTTCGATATGTAGTTAACATGATAGGAATTAACAAGGAAGAGGTTAATTTATGTGCATTAAGTTTCGATAGGATGATAACAACTAATTGATTTTGATAAAATCGGGAGGAAGTTGTCCTACTCCGAGTCCTAGGGGGTAATTGTCCTCTGGGGTGGTTGTCTACAGGGGGTTATTTTCTGGGGGGGGGGCGTAATTGTCCCGCTGGTAATTGACCGATTATCCAGGGGTAATTGTCCTACAACCATCTGCATCAATAGGCCTACCCCAGGCCAATACGTGTTTAATACAAATACAATAAAGTAGGCTAGCTATTACCGGTCACTAAATTAATGCATGCACGCTCGTCCTTAGAGAATTGCCCAAGTTCACAATCAAATTAATGACATCGACAGTGACAACAATAATTTCACAATGTTGATCAACACAGTGTCCTTGAAACTTGACTAAATATCACACGGTAGCGCTTTTAATATTATCATGAGGATTTCTTACCTAGAAATGTCGGTTGGAGCTGTTCCAAGCTCGATCCATGAGCTCAGAATTTCTTCCCAATGTGTCACATCTATCTCAGTTCTTTTGCATCCACTATGAACATGACAGACAAAGAAAGCGGACAAAATATACAGTTCCTCAGGTAGACAAAGGAACATCCCTTCACTGCTATTATGTAGAAAGGTGAATATGCATGTGACACCTGTTCTACACATTTTTACATAATAGCAGTGAAGGGGGGGGGGGGGGAGGCTAAAGTATTTATGATCAGGTAGAGCGTGGCGTGAATTGGCGTGGGGTTAGGGTTCAAGGGGCGGAGCCCCCAGAAGCTCAGGGGGTAGGGCATATTTTGATACCTTATTCATGACACTGGCAGGTCACTTATTGGCGTAAAGCTCAAAAGGTTTTAGGCTTTAAATTACAGTCAGATGAGCATCTAGGAGCCCGCCGCAGGGCCCTAGGGGGTCAAAGGGCAGAGCCCCCGGAAGCTGAGGGGGTTTTAGGCGTTTAATTACGGTCAGATGAGCATTTTTGTATACCTTTGTTGTGCACTGGCAGGACACTAATTGGCGGAGGGTCAAGGGCCCTGAAGCTCAAGGGTCTAAGGCTTTAAATTACGGTCAGATGAGTATCCAGAGGCCCGCCTTAGGGGACCTCGGTGGGATCCAAGGGAAAGAGCCACCGGAATCTCAGGCCCCCCCCCATCAGTACGTCAGTGGCCCCCCTCCCCATCTTCACCTTGTTGGCAGGAAAAATCGCAACTTATCTCCCCTACCATTCTTCTTTCTCTTTTTTTCTTTCCCTTTCCCTTCCCTACCTTCTCTATTTTTGTTTGGCGAGGGCGGGGGGGGGGGGGGGGGGGGGGGAGTCAAGGGCCGTTTGCCCCTCCCAATCCACATTTTGTTGGCGGGAAAATTGCAACTGATATCCCATTTCTTTTCTTTTTCCTCTCTTTTTCCTTCTCTTTATCTCCTCTTTTCCTTCCCGCCTTTCCTTTCTTCTCTCTTATTTTTTGTGAGGGGGAGGCAAGGCCCTTTTGGCCCCCAAACTCCTTCTTTCCCTCCTTTTTTTGTCCCCTTCTCCCACTTCTTTCTTTCCCTTTCTCTCCTCTTTCCCTTTCCCATATTTTTCTTCTCTTCCTTCTCTTTCTCTCTCTCTCTCGCCTTGATCCGCGCCTGGCCTGACAGGACGTTAGTATTACGGCAGGGATTTGAATCCCGTACCTTGTGGTTCAGAGTCCTGAGACTTACCTGCTTAACATCTAAATGTAATAACACAATCGAAATGATAACATCTCGTGTCCAACGGGCATATAAGCATTGTGATTCATTTAGACATTAAGATATTGTCACGTGTATTCATCCTCTTAATGACAAAGAGACACATATTTTCTTCGAATTAAAGTCCACGAAAATTATTTTGCCGGTAGTATATGTAGTTGTGTATGTGTATATGTGTATATGTATATATACGTGTATTCATCCTATTAATAACACAGAGACACCTATTTTCTTCCAATTAAAGTCCACGAAAATTATTTTGCCGGTAGTATATGCCTTGCATGGTTTATTAAGCAAACAAACAAACATCGCATAATCAGGATAACGCTGAGTTGGTAGCTATATAGATATGGAAACTCACAAACCATTAGTATTAAGCCTTGCAAATGATGCAAACAAGTATATATTTTTTCAACACCGCACACAAAATATGGATAAACAAACACAGCATAGATAACGGTGAGTTGGTAGCTGCAAAGGTCTGGCAACTCATAAACCATCTACCTATTATAGTGCGACAGGGATTCGAATCCCGTACCTTGTGGTTGACAGTCCACTTAACCCCATGCATGCATGTAATTATACAATAGAAATGACACCTCGTGTTCAACGGGTGAACATAAGCATTGCGATCCCTTTTGACATTTTAGATATTGCCACGTGTGTTCATCCTCTCAATAATAAAGCGACACTTATATCCTCACATTAAAGTCCGCATTAGTTATTATATACATAGCCTAAATTTGTTTATTAAGCCTTGCAAGTTATGCAAACAAGTCATTTAAAAATACACCGCACACAAAATATATGAGTTAACAAACACAGCATAACCAGGGAAACGTTGAGTTGGTATAGCTCGAACTTACAAGCCATTACGATTGATTAAAAGACCTATCAAAATTATTGATGATTTAGTACTGAATCTATACAAATTTCATAAGGAATTACTGTCTGGTTAATTATTCTGTCTTTTGCATCAATCCATGCGTTTGAATTGACATGATGTATCCACATCAAGATCAACCAAAAAATTTGTTTTAAAGATACTGCAAAATTACAAGGAGAAAATCAATCAATTTGAACAATTTATCAAATTTAGACGAAAACAAATCATCGTTTAACGTTTTCTTCAAAGTACCATGGGCTCATTAAAACGCGAATATAAACGAGGATACACAAAGTTAAATCCTTTCATATAATTTAAAGTCGATCACGTGATATTCTAAAAGAATAAATATTGACAGAAAACGGATACATTACGAGGCAGCGATATTAACAAGTATAATTTGCATATGGCAATAGGATGGCCGAATGGGTGAATTGTTGAATAAGTACGTACAATTTTTTATGTTTTAAATACAACTTTCAATATAGTATCACAAGAAATGTAAGTAGGCCTAAATTGCTTAGGTAAATTTCTATAGTATAAGCGTTTTTATTCTTAAACTAGTCTCATAAAAGCAAAACAAAACATTAAACGAAAAGGTGCTCTATATTACTTATTTAGATAAGCTCATAGTAACTGCATCCATCATATTGGGAGAAGAAGCTAGAAAGAACGCTCGCTCTCGTTTCTTCATTCAGCTCGCAAACTCCGTCTTTGTAATTGACGGACTTGCAACCAACTTCATTAATGCATTCTGCGGCGCAACGCAGTTTGGTTCTCGCTGGCACTGTCTTTATCACGTGATCAGTTAGACAGTGGCCAATCAGAGGGCGTCCCTCGTTGTCCTTAGCAAGGGAGAAGAAGCCTGGAGAGTGGATGGTGGCCGTCGGTTTAACTAGAATGTGAAGTGAAGATACAGAAATAATCGACCATAACAGATATAAATACATTTATACCCCTAAACAACTAAATTATTCATAACGCTTGTCAATTTGATGTTTCAAAAAAATGTTTTTCGTTATCAAGAATAGTTAAATAAGGGCCTTTATTTGAATACTTTTAGATGTAAGCTTTATTTTTCAAGAAAGATAAATCAGGTCAAATGAAATTGTCACATACTTAACAAATTACAAAACTTGGTAAGGGTATGAATAATTGAGTTGAAAATTGCATACATACATACATACATATATATGTAACCGTACATGGTACATTAAGTGGACATCATAAAAATCCTAACCCTAACCCTAACCCTAAAACCTAACCCTAAACCTAACCCTAACCTTAGCCCTAATGTCTACTTAATGACTAATTTTTTCACTCCAAATATGTTATGATCCATTCATCGACCAAGTACTTGTAGCACCCGTGACCAATGCTTTCCCATCCATTGGGACATACTGCATCTTTAGGAAGAAATTTAGGGATTAAAAAACATGATGACGATGATGATAATAATAAAGATAATGATGGTAATGATGATGATAATACTACTTCTACTAATAATGATAACATTAATGATAAGATTAAAGGTGCAAAATCTGTTTAAAAGGTTGTGGGCAGCAAGATCATATGAATGGTAACAATCTCGTTAAATTCGTCATCAATTCGTTTGGTAGGCCTATATTTTACGATTTTTCAATTATTCTTATCGAAAATAACAATGATTAAATCATCATATTTAATAAAAATTTACCCTAAGATGCATTTTTATTTTACTTCCGATTTCTTTTTTACTCGAATTACTACACCCTAAAACAACATGTCAAAACGATAAATAGTGCATTTAAGTGTGAAAATAGTAATTACCTGTACGTTGAATGGTTGAAGAAACAAGCAAAATGATAAGAAAGACCAAAATTCTTGGATCACACGACGTCACACTTATCGAAACGACACCCAATTCAGAGGAACGAAATTTGTCGAAAAGCCTTCTATCCCAGATGATACCACATCTGATCAGATAATATCGATATGCGTCAGATATACATGTATATCTAAATTCAAACGTAAAATAATTCCTAATTGTTTCGACCTTCGTCAAATATGAAAAAACATTAAAAATGCATCCGTGTCATGCATGGATACGGAGAGAACCGTTACCTCCATTTCAGGGCAGTTAAAGAAGAAGTCGCGTTTCGGATAAAGGTGGGAAATGACCTGCGAGCTTTTTTATTTTCTTTGTTCAGTACCTTCACCCTTGTGGTCTGCTATCCACTTTCAAGGCCCAGTTCAAGATATACCAAACTCTGCCAACTATATACTGTCGCTCTACGAAATCCAAGACTGGATTCGATCCGATTGAAACGTGGAAGAATATTACCGTAGTAAAGTCACATAATAGGACTACAGTGTACTTTAGTAATGCCCTCATGAACTTTGCGACAATTTGTAATGACAAATGAATATGTAGTCCCATGGGAGTCATGAGCAGCTAGTGCTTTTCCATTGCTATCATTGTGTTCGTGAATGACAGGAAGGTTGAGTAAAGCTGTCCCCATTTTGACGATTCTGCAACCTCACAATACACAATCTTTTTAATTCTCTTCGTAATCATTCCCTCAAAGCTTCTAGAAAGTTTTTTTTTTCCACGATACACTTTTTATGCCCAGAACTCAACTTCACCTTTAAATAATATGAACACAATTAAGTTCATTAGACCATGGACCTATGATTAGACCGAGCGATCCCAGCACGTAAACGCGTAGGATACGGGTGTGCATTATTAATTTTAATATGTGTTACGGTCTCATTTTTCTGTCGTGTTCCTTATTAATTTTCTCCATTACCAAAATTGATAAAATTGTGTGAAGCTGCATATTTTATGGCTCTAGAACCATATTACCATTTTTGAATTGGTAATGAAATCCTGAACATTGTGTTGATTCAATTCAAAAAGATCTGATCGTGGAACAACTTTACAAAATAGAACAACTTTATATCAAACAGAACTATGATCCCTAGCGCATTTCAAGGGGCAATGGGGAACTGATCCCGTCCCAAAACGTTCTCAACCATTTCAATCGCTATGAAAAAATCATTCTATGCAATTATATTGCACTTGAAACCTCATAAATTTAGGGCCAGTGAGATGATTTTGAGACTGTGGATCACCATTGGGTAAGATGCGTTGCACCCCCCCCCCCCCCACGAAATCAATATCTACGAAATGTGATATCAATAGTTTGAAATAATTGTAGTCGTGTTGATCAGGATGCTTACGGTATATGTTCATATTTTAAGGGGGGCGGTACTATACCTGCTTCTTTTAAATTCGAAGTTAGTATACAAAATGCCATCGATGGCTTGTTTTGAAACGCGTGTCTTGCACCCACCTACCCCCATCTCTCTCTCCCTTTCTCTCTTTCTTCCTCCCTCTCCCTCTCCCTTTCTTCCCCTCTCTATCTCTCTCCCTCTCCCTCAAGCCATCCAGGGTCAAGGATTCGGTGCACTGCTGCCAACCCATTAATGGCCTCCAATATTGACTTCGAACCTGATCATGGGCACAGTGGACCCCGCACTGTTCTGCTACCTCGCACTATATTTAGACGGTGACCACACAGTACGTATAGTTAACGACAATATTCACTAAGATTTCGTCTGGCTGAAGTTCAATATTTGAAGCCTATGTGGCCTGTACGATTTGGACGGCTGTCTTCATGCATACATGCACCTTTAGCTGCTTCCGAGGATCGATTTCCGTTGATTATTTCAGCTACAACGCGATTTTAGCATATATAAAACTACTGCTACACCAGGGAAGGAGTAACAAGTGGTGTCCATGCAGACCGTCGAGGTATAGTCTCACTCATTTGCTTTTCAAGGTAAGCATCCACAATCACCACTTTGTCAAGAAAGCATAATATTCATTCATTATTCTTTACTTATACCAATAATTATTAAATGACATGTTAACGATGGAAGAGAGATTAAGAATCACGACATCCGAGTCGGTCCGATGTGGAATTGTTAATGTCGATTTAGTTGAATTTTCAATCAAAATGTCGAGGGGTCGAATATCCTACCCATCCCGTGACATTTATATATTTGCACATTATTATCCCCAACATCATTTTTGTGTAAAGGAATTATCAAGTTTTTTTATAAAGGATCACCACGCCTTCAAGGTTACTTTATGTCGCAATCCTTCTTCATGAATATTTTATGTTAGTATTAAGTAGTATTAAGTAGTATACGTTGGTGAGGTATTAATAATTTGTTTATTATCATGATTATGTTGTACATGTTTATTGGTCTGTAACTTTGGGGAAAGATCATGAATACACATGTAATTAAAACAAATCAAAAGAAATAATTCAAAATTATCATTACAAGGGTAATGTAATTCAGCATAGCAACCTTTTCATGTTGGGAAGGTGCGTGCAGCCAAACATGAATATTTTTGTATTTTGTATTTTGTATTTATTAACATTTATTTACTTCTCAACAGTACAATATGAAACACAATCTATATATAAATTATATATGTAACAATGATTTCAACATAGATTATACAGTAAATAATTCAGATACGGAAGGAGGCGAAAACCCGAAAAGCGTAGCTTGAGTTGGGAACGCCCATAACAAGTTAACACAGTTACTGAGAGAAAATTATATATTATTATGAATATTACATATTGCATAATAATATTAAAAGGAAAATGCGCTAACAAAGTGAGAAAAAAAAAGATGAAGAATTCACATTACGCTACGTAAATAATTATACTCAATACGGCCTAGGTTATATTTAAAACATGTATAACCAGCAAGAAGAAGAAAAACCTGAACTATTTATATACCTTTATCCAGGTTTACTGAAAAGTTGCAAAAACCCGTTAGGGTTATTATACTGCCAATACACCCTCCCCGTTTGAAGGCCCTTTAAACCAAACCAAAGACAAGAAATCCGGCACATTTGTCTGCATTTGGCACCCCTCCCCCATCTCTCTCTCTCTCTCTCTCTCCCTCTCTCCCTCTCTCTCTTTCTCTCTCTCTCTCTCTCTCTATCTCCTTCCTATCTCACTCTCCTCCTATTTTCTCTCTCTCTCTCTCTCTCTTTCTTCCCTCTCTCTCTCTCTCTTGCTTCTTGCAACACATTTCTGGATGCGCCACTGTGAATTATCCATTTTGCAGTTTATTATCGTGGAATCACTCATGATAAGAATTTCATCAGAGACATCACACATCACATAACGTATGTCAAGTTCCCCACATCATGCCATCTTTTAGTACAGTACATGTTGTGTGTATACAGAGATGCTATTCATCGCTCTGTAACATGATCCATTGGCGCCATGTAGATTTGCCGGAGGACAAAGTGAATGCTTTCACAGTAGAATCGTTCGCGGCGCCGTGTTACAACCTCAGTCACACCATCACAATTATTCCGCACCGGCCCTATAATTATCGATCTCTTCGCCATGAGGGTTAATGTAATTTTTGGCTCCGTCTCTTGTCGGTATGGCGTCGGTCTCGGTTGTGTGACCGGAGTGTAAATGCACGGTTTACATCCTTGAGTATGCGATCGAAACAGATTCACGAAGTGTTTTTCTTCTTCTCAAGAATCACTATTAGGCTTTAAATCCAGACCTGAGTTTTGGGGAAAAACGGAGAAAGGGCTTGATCGCGAATGAGAAAGAGAAGTGACACAAGCGCAAAATATAGATAGATAGTGAGAAGGGAGAAGGGAGGAGGGAGAGAGAGTGAGAAGAGAGAGAGAGAGAGAGAGAGAGAGGAAGAGAGAAATGGGAGAAAACTCCCAGATATTTCAACAATTACACACTATAGAATAAATGAAAGATATAGACTATTACAATCCTTTTGAAGATAACAAATTAGAGGAAAGTAAGGACTTTTAGATTTGCACGTCGACATAGTGGACTGCTACATGTGACGGCACACGTAGTAGTCCACTATGTCGACGTGTAAATCTAAAAGTCCCTGTTGTCGCGTTTAGGACGACAAGATACATTCCCTAAAAAACAACCACATAATTATGCAATATTAAATGTCGATAAGTAATCAAAACATTCATGATACGAGATGCATATTACGCATAATATTAAAGGGGATCGATAAATCCACCAAAAAGCAGAGCTTGAATTTGTAAGGAGTAAAAAAAAAAAAAATCTCTTTTTCTCAGGGGTGCTCAAAGATAGTTGCCCGGATTCAAACTGATAAATTATAATTATGCCTTTTCTCAAATGAATGGCTCGCCTTTGCGATTGCCCAAATAAAATGTTATAGATTTGACTTTTGCAAGGTTTAGCCAATAAATCATTATCTGGGGGGGGGGGGGGGGTGGGGGTAGAGCGAGAATGCGTTACACGTATAATTCCTACATTCATCTACACCCACAACAAAAAGTGAGTCATTTGACTCATTTAAGCATAATTTTCGTGAGTCAGGTGTAAATTGACTCGTTAGTAACAACCAATGAGTCTCTATTGACTCATTTATATTTCACCAGTGTGTCAATCATGAGCTGACGCATTTGCAACATGCTTCGACTGACTCACATGGTCGTAAAAAATGAGTCAAGATCGACATAAGAGCATTTTAGAAGAAAAAAGTGAGTCAACTTGAAAGTGAGGCTGTATGCATGCGCGCGCATGCTTTCGTGACGTCATCCAAAATGCGAATTCTCGAGCCATATTTGAATTCCCGATCGACGACGACTGCAGCTAGTGAAAAATTGGTACGCATAATTATTCATATGGTTTTAAACGATGATTTTTATGACTGGATTCGTGGGCTGAATCTTCTGATTATTATACAAATGATGCATGCGTTCATTTTACGATATCCGCACTCGAGTTGATGAGGCTGTGTGTAACTTAACTATAGATTACATAGACTATCGCACGAAGCCGTGTCGAATGAAAACATGCATGATCTTGCATCATTGTTTTATACAACGAAACTCCTAGATCCTTGTTATTTGATGTAAAACGAATTAATTCAAGATTGTTTCGTGACAGTATGGGTGACAAATAAATCTCAAGTTAAGGCTTAATTTAGTGCGTACAAAGTAGATTTTTCAGATTCGGGTAGCGGGACCACCGATTACATCGCTAAAATGTGATATTTTAGGATATATTTTCCATTGCAAATGTGGACAGTGACTCTGGCATGGTATGGTATGTGTGTGATAGGCCTAGGGAGTAGGGCTATCTAGGGGCCTATATGTCATGATGTGATTATGCTGATCGCGCACCCGATGTTGTGTGCTAAAATCTTTCCCATAGAGATTGCACACATCCCTATGTGGTCTACATGTGTAGTGATATGGATACAGGTGTTGTACACATACATGTTACACATACATGTTTCCACTGCTTTCTTGAGTGTGTGTATGCAAATATGCACATATCCACTGCACCTTGTGGAAGCCATGACCTAAACAATAGTAAACACTTCATGAGCATGCATGGGCAATCAGGCATGAATATATGAATAAATGTACATGGACAGTGTATGCAGAGAAGGGATGTTGGTATGTTTAGGAGGGACACATGTTTTGGGCTCTGAGAAAGGAGGTACACCCACAACAAAAAGTGAGTCACCCTTACTCAAATTGATGAGTCACTGGTTTGTCCGTACAGCGAAACACTTGAAGGATCATGTGAGTCACTATGACTCGATACAAATGAGTCTTATTTATCTAAGACTCACTTCAAGTGAGTCTTAGAGACTCATTTGTATCGAGTCATAGTGACTCACATGATCCTTCAAGTGTTTCGCTGTACGGACAAACCAGTGACTCATCAATTTGAGTAAGGGTGACTCACTTTTTGTTGTGGGTGTACTGTATATAGCAATCCAAAGCTATGATGGTGTATATCTTTCTATGTATAATAACCATACTTCCTAATTTATGTATTTTGCTTTTATATCCACTTAATTTTCAGGGCTCACAAGGCATCAAGCTAATTTGCTTATCTTGGTGCTCTCTTGACAGTTTTGTTTAAAATAAACTCACATTTCTTTATGTATGTTTTAATGTATACTGAAGTTATTTTGTATTCAGAAGTAAAAATAAATAAATGAAATGAAATGAAATATACATTTTTTAATTTGTTTGTTGTTACAGATTTTGGAGTGTACAAAACCGCAACATGGAGCACATCAAGAAACGTCTGCAGGAGAATGACATTACCTCGGTTCGTTTCGAACAATCTGACATGTATGGGATCCCACATTGCAGAGCCATTCCAACCAGGCATTTTGAAAGGATGGCAACGAAGGGAATTAACATTTCCATGGGTTTTATGGCTTTCGATCCCAAGGGCCAAGTCGCCAAGAACTCTGGATATGGAGAGGAAGTTCACAATGCTGATTGCCTCGCCTTTCCAGACCTGGATACCTTTCAGATATTGCCTTGGTGTACGAAGACGGCTAGGGTCTTGATAGAAGGGGTTTACAATGGTGAGAAGATGGCTGTCTACCCAAGGGTTGTGGCTAGACGACAGTTAGAAAGGCTGGAGAAACACGGGTTGTCGCTTTGGTCGGCGCACGAGCACGAGTTCTTTGTAGTCAAAGAAGACACCCTGAAACCGTTGCATGATCAGACAAATGCCATTGCGGTTGTTTCCATGGCCGCGTACGAGACGTTTTTCCAGCAGATACTCGATGACCTACCTAAGGCTGGTGTTGATATTGAATGCTACGGTGTTGAAGCCGGGGAGGGACAACTGGAAATCACCTACCGCCCAGAGTTTGGCATCAAAGCTGCCGACACTGCTCATACGTACAAGCTGGGTATCAAGGAGATTGCGCTGAAGCACGGATTAGTGGCAACGTTCATGTCAAAACCATGGCCGGACGTAGCTGGTAGTTCAGCACATTTCTGCCACTCGCTCTGGGACGTTGCCGGGAAGGTGTCCAACCTGTATGATGCTGGAAGCCCGACTGGGTTGTCGGAGATTGGGCAATACTGGGTGGCTGGACTCCTTGCTCACGCCCGAGCCATAGCCGTGTTGATGGCACCAACAACCAACTGCCTCAAGAGATTCAAACGTCATTCTTTTGCTCCTTGGAACGCCACATGGGGTCCCGACAACCGCACCTGCGCCATCCGCGTCAAAGCAAATGGCAAAACTGGCACATACGTCGAGAACCGGATGGGAGCCAGTGCATGCAGTCCTTACATCAGTATGGCTGCGACTATTGCAGCAGGTTTAGACGGTATCATCAACAAACTCCCGCTTCCAGAAGGCATCGACGGAGCAGGGGATGCATATGAGGAGGAATACATCCCAGCCGGAACACAGACGCTACCGGACAACATGGAAGAAGCCATTGATGCCTTGCTCTCTGACGAAGCTATCACTGAGGCCCTTGGACCAGAGTTTATCAAGTGCTTCGTTGCTACCAAAAGGCATGAAGTAAAATTAGAAAAGGAGGCCATTTCAAAAGGAACAGTTGAGGAATGGGAGAGAGATTTTCTCTTTTTCATTATGTAAGACGAGTGTCCATTCGGTCATTGCTTATATACGGTACAAATACCTTTCTCTTCGAACAGCCAATACCTTTCATACTTCCAAAGCCCTAATTTAAGTTTGCTGGTTACAATTAAGTTTTCCTTCATAGAGTTCAACTTTTTATACTGATTTACTCTGAAGCTTTAAATTGAAATTATTGTGTTACATGTTCTATTATTTTTAACATTACTATTATAAATGAACACTGAATTTATTTCTATCATGTATGCTTTACCAACAGGTGAGTATGACTTGACTCTTTCCGAATAACAGAAATGTCTTTTGAACGAATAGCCTTTATAAATTATGTTATGTTACTTATGTGTATCCTTAAAAAGCAAATCAGACGACAATTCATAGTATCCTTTATCATATAGTTTTACTTAGTGTGTATTGTCAATCAAAGGGATAATGATGTTTTTCTCAGAAATCGTTTTGTACATGCATTAACTATTATACAGCTCAAATCATTTGGTTACAATTTCAATTTCGTATTGTTTGCTGACGCGTAACGTGATAATCGTAGTTCAATACTACCTCGACTACTTACATGTACTTTCAAATGGTACCGTCAGATGATAAAACTAATGATGCCATGGGCGTAAATCTGTAATTGATACCTATTGTTCAGGGGGGGGGGGGTGATCTATTCATTCATCCCCCCCCTGAACAAAAGGTATTACGTAAGGATTGACGCCCATGAATGATGCCAATAATAATATAGGTTTTCCCGGCCAATTTCGCACTTCATTAAATTTAGCGCAAACACCATTTTCGGTTGGGACTGTCATTCAAAAATGCACTTCAATCATTGAGTTTAGAGCATCAGAAAAGGAATTTCGCACTTTTATCATTTTTATTCATTCCGTCTAGTGCGTGTGTCAAGATTCATTCAAATCCATTGGCACTTGCCAGAAGGTGGTCTCGGGCATTCAAATACGCGAATAGGCAGTCAATTTGGCAACATGTACATCGAAATGAACAAGTATATTGTCTATGAAGGCCCCTACCTAATCTGATATTGATTTATCCCGTTCCGTTGGCATTGTCGATATCAAACACAATTTTAACATTGATTTTAATTGCTTTCTTTGTTTTTCCACTCAAATATCCCAAATTAAAATAACATATATAAACCATGCAGTATTACAATATATAATGGAACAAATGAATTATACAAGTAAAAAATACTGGTAAGTATCTACGAAACAAAATAAGTTTACAAAGTACATTTAAGTTTCAAATCATTCCTCTTTGGTAAATGTTAAATATTACGGTGTGTTCTAGGCAACCTTTTGTGATGTCGCGTTTCCTGAAGTCTATATCCACGTTTTTGTTTCCTTTCCAGGCAGGAAAATAAATCTGAATACTTTCTTTAGTACATTTTATGATGTCACCGTATTGTACCAAATATATAATGTGTTATATGCTTGTCTTTAATTTGAAAAAAAAATGATACTAAGTCTGCTCGTTATCATTTAAATCATGTTCTTGACTTATTATATATTGCAAAATAGTTTTTATATAAATCAGCTTGATACATCAGCTTTTTAGTAGTTGAATCCGATTTTTGTTCTAGCAATCACTCTTCTCTTAGATATAATTTTGATTTGGATATTTTTGGAGTAATAATGCTACAAATGTTGTTTTTGTAACGTGTTTATGTAATATTATCTTTGTCATTGTCTTTTTATAAAACATTAAGCTTTTCGATAGTGTGTATTACAGTTTTAATGTTGTATTTTTCTTCGCTTTTAAATGATGTCTCAATGTCTGTCATGTAATGTATGTGTTCAGTTTTTATGTCCGCGGGGCTACGTCATGAATCAAGATTAGAAATAAGTCTTAACAAGATAAGTGAAAGAAAAAAATATATGTGCGTGTGTGTTAGGGGTGGAGTGTGCGTGTGTATAGGTATGTTATCTTGGGTATATGTATGTGGACCTACACGTACGTATATATATTATATATACATGCGTCATGTGTTGCAGGGTTTGCTTGTACAATGATTATGAGCAATCCGTCTTATTTCTTTTTTGCTACATTCTGTTCTTTAATTTGGTTATTTTGTTTTTGTTCGGGGGGGGGGGGGGAGGGTTGCTTTAAAACAAGAAATTCGATGTTTCTTTTGAGCAATCACCAGGCATTCGTTGTTGTCATTTTTATTTTAAAAAATTAGTATTATTATCATCATCGTTTTTGTATGCTTTTTATAATATTGTTCATTTTCTGTGTATGTTAACTTTTTATGTTGTGTTCCTTGATACTTAATTCATATACAAAATATTAAAATAATAACAATAAAGACGTTGCTACACAACCTTTTCCAGAGTGAATGATGCTTAATTGTCATCAGCTTACATCTTATATTATCACTATATATCTGTGGAACAAGGAAAGTTGCAGAATTTTCATGTCAGCATGATGGTTCTAGATTATGAAACTAAGGGAATAACAAAGCGTTATAAATTATAATTAGATCAGAAGACCCCGTATATGTTCAAACAAAAACCATTGGTACACATAATATGCAATCGTATTTGTACATGTACATGCGCCCCTACATTATGTATAGTTTTGAATATGGCCATAATGGGGTTGGTTTATGCGAATAATTAAGACGTATAAAAAACAAAGAAATACAATTCGTCACATCTGTCTATAAATGTAAAACTATTCATAGATATTCTTATTTGTATACACCCTTGAAATACTGAATGATATTATCGAAGAAAAGATAAATGTATAAAATCAAAATGCATTGACAACATGAAATTCTTTCATATAACGCATTATAGCAATAGCTCAAAAGACCTCGTTTTCAAGAAAAACCATCTGGGCACATTGTATGCAGTGTTATTTGTATGTATAGGCCCCCTACATCTGTACAGCTTCATATCATGAACATGGGGTGGTTTTAAGCGAATAAGTAAGACGTACTGAAGAAAAAAAAGAAACGCAATTTGTCACATCTGTCTAAAAGTAAAACTATTCCTAGGTATATTCATTTTCATACACCTTTTAAAACACTGAATGATATCAATATGGAAAGATTAATATACACTGTTGGTCATAATGGTGGAATAATTATTTTTACCCCAATTTATTGAATGATTTTAACAATGATTTATTCCTAATAGATCTAAATAATAGTATACATTCTCAGATTTTATTGAATGACAATTGGGGAGTGTTTGTTTTGCGTGACTGCTAAAGCATTTGTGTGCTACAATGCTAATCAACTAGGGGACCTACGTCCTTAAGTCATAACTGACAGTAATGGGGATTAATACCTCATAAAAGGGCACTAATATAGCACATCGACACGGTTTTGATCCTGGGGGCTGACAGTAACGAGGCCATTGCTTAGCCAATGAATCCAATGAAAGCCAATGACTGTACGCAGCGGGCGCTAGGGTACGTCGACGTCCCCACAAAAACAAAAAACAAAGAAAATGCAATACATTTTCAATAATTCATTGCATTTTGCCCCGACCCCCAACATAAAACAAATCTTCTATGTGGGCATGCCTTGAACCATAATGCATGGCCCTACAGAGGAATTTTTCCTGACATATCGACTGCTATAATATTCAAGGCCTGGCTGTTTTATATGCTCTCGGGAACTAGCACATCCTGCCATGACCCCGAGGCGCCCCTAGGTGGGCGGCGCGCCCATTGAGCATATAAAACAGGCGGGCCTCTCAAAGCAGTCGATATCTCTATAATAGAGCACTAATGATCGCACAGAAAAGTTAAAGTGCGCACCTTTTCTCTTTGCTTCCTATGAGTTTCTAGAGCATTAAATCATAACCCCCCTTTTTTTTCCCTCTCAAAGTGCTGATCCAAATTTTAGGGATACCACCCCTTGAACAAAGCTCCAGGGAGAGGCAACTCTGTTTTTTTGCTACGTCCCCTCTCATTCGCCTTGTACTTAAAAAAAGCATATAAATATTTTGCCTCAAGAAAATTTTCAATCATACATTCACCCTAAATAAAATTATTGCAAATATGTAATTCAATTCCATTCAATTCAATTCATATTTATTTCATTTCCAACAGACAGGTAAACAAAGATATTACATTTTTTTCATACATAATTCATTTGTTTCTGGTAACTATACAATTACACTTTGCACATAATAAAATTATTACAAGAAATTCTTAATTTCTGAGGAAATGGGGGGGGGGGGGGGGGGGGGTCCACTAAAAAGCAGTGCTTTTAGTTTGTGGATCCCCCATAAATTAAACAACCCCTGTATGTAACAAACCTATTCCGTCATCATCAATAACTAAGAAAATGAAAATTTATGAAATCTTCTGTATAGAGCACGGGTGGCCAACCTTTTAAAGCTCGCGGGCCACAGCTAACGATTAGCATAACTTGGCGGGCCATAGGAAGTCTTCTCCCCCCCCCCCCCCCAAAAAAAAAGCAAAAAAAAGCAAACAACAAAATCAGTGAGAAAGAAAAAAAACGGCGGGAGAAAAGGGCTGCAAGTTTGAAGACAAGTATGGCATTTCAAACATATTTCTCGATTCACAACATTAATTTGTATAATTATGTACAAACTGAAATTAACACGGCGAGTGATGTTAAAGCCTGGGGTATACTCAGATTTGGCTTGGACGGGGGTGTGCCGCTCAAGCCTCGAAACCCCTACCCATTATTAGGGGTCATTTTTCTCGAAAAAGGGACACATTTTCCTCAATTTTCGGGTGTTTGCATAGCAAACGCCCGAAAATTTTAGAAGCGGACCCATTTTTAATGGTATTTTTGTTAGAAGTGGGACCCATGTTTAGGGATTTTTTGTGACAAAGTCACCCATTAGAGCGGCACACCCCCGTATGTGATATGTGAATACCCCCCTATGTAATGAGAGGAAATTTTAGGAGTTTTGTATCAACCACGTAACGATTCAATATGTTGTGAATGATGGGAACAAATTATGGAAATAGAGATAGCTGTTTGTAAATGTTTTAACCTTTTTCATCGCTGCTATGCGGGCTGCATTTCATTTATGAGCTATTTTTATTATCACTTCTTCAATGCTCCGCGGGCCGCACCAGAAAAGCTCGCGGGCCGCGGGTTGGCCACCCGTGGTATAGAGCAAACTGGAGAAGAGTTCGCAGGATACGTCACAGTGTTGCTAATTTGTGTTTCACTGATGACAACTTCGACAATTTACAACTTACCTATTTGTAATCAGATATTGCTCAAACTTTTACTAATTTGTTTCTCTTCTTTTCTTCTTTTATTAAAACCAACTTAATGTTCGGGTGGACTTCCCCTTAGTGTCTGGTTAATACCTGGATGAATGATATTTCTCTGTCTGGCTTACACATTTTTCCAAAAGCACAGTTGATTGTTAAAGGTAATACAAAGTTTTGGGAAATTTTGAAAATTGGATGGATAGTGATTCTTTACAATTTTGATATATTTGGATGCCCCTGTGGATGTATTATAAGCACTAGAAAATTTAGCCCCCAAAACACTTTTGCTTACGAGAAAAATTAAATACAAAAATTTACCGGTGCTCCCGGTAAATATTGATACATTTCAAATAGCGCCTACAGCCGTACAATGGTAGCTGTGACCATGAAAATCTAAGAATATGTAGTTGTGATATATTTTTATAGCTTAATTAATGTCTTGACCTTGAGAGGGAGCTATACAACGTAAAGAGTTTATGATTTAAAATTTCATAACTTTAGATTCGATTCCAACCGCGACAACGATCACTGAATACTGTAGGATCGCATATGCTTCAAATATGTTCATTTGAACCAAATTCATGACTCCATACCAAAACTTTGTATTACCTTTAAGGAAACATATAACGGCAATTGTAAATGTTTACATCATATAAAATAGATATTTCCTCTCCCACTCTTCGCATTTTCCTTTGGCTATTGCCTCCTTTTCCAACTGAATATCGTGCCTCTTTGCTGCCACAAAGCATTTAATGAACTCGGGGCCAAGGGCTTCAGTGATGACTTTGTCTTCCAACAAAGCTTCCACTGCCTCTTCCATGGTCTCAGGTAGCTTCTGGGTTCCTTCGGGAACATGGTCGTCATTATACGCATCTCTTTCACCATCAATGCCTTCTGGAAGCGGGAGTTTCTTGATGATACCATCTAATCCTGCTGCAATGGTTGCAGCCATACTGATGTACGGATTACATGCGCTTGCTCCTATCCGATTCTCGATGTAGGTGCTCGTCTCTCCATCTGCCTTGACCCTGATGGCGCAGGTTCGGTTGTCAGGACCCCAAGTGGCGTTCCAAGGAGCAGCAGAATTCCGTTGAAATCTCTTGAGGCAGTTTGTGTTCGGTGCCATTAAGACGGTGATAGCTCTGGCATGCGCAATGAGTCCAGCCACCCAGTACTGCCCGATCTCCGACAAACCGGTAGAGCTAGAGGCATCGTAGAGTTTCGGAATCTTACCATCAGCATCCCAGAGCGAATGGCAGTAGTGCGCTGATGAACCGAATTTATCTGGCCATGGCTTAGACATGAACGAAGCGATGTATCCGTGCTGAAGTGCGATCTCCTTGATTCCTAGTTTGAAGGTATGAGCTGTGTCGGCAGCCTTGATCCCAAACTCTGGACGGTAGGTGATCTCCAACTGTCCTTCCCCGGCTTCACACCCGTAACACTCGATGTCAACACCAGCCTGTGGAAGATCAGAAATAACCTGCTGGAAGAAAGAATCGTAGACCGACGAGCAAATTGTTGCTAAAACGAATGTCTCAGAGTCCATTGGCTTCAGTGTTTCTTTGTTCACGAGGTAAAATTCGTGCTCATGGGCTGACCAAATGGACAGATCTAACTCCTTCAAGCGCTCAAGTTGTCGTTTGGCAACAACCCTGGGGTAAACGGGTACCTTCTGCCCATTGTATTCTCCTTCGATCAAGACTCTAGCAGTGTTGGTACACCATGGTAGAATCTGGAAGGTGTCCAGGTCAGGGAATGCCTTGCAGTCAGCATAGTGGACCTCTTCCCCATAGCCAGTGTTCTGAATAGGCATTCCCTTCGGATCCAATGCCATGTAGGTAAGTGTCATGTTGACTCCATGGGTAGCCATATTCTCGAAGTGTTTGACCGGGATAGATCGATTATGAGGAATTCCGTAGGTCTGCGATTGTTCAAATCGGACAGTCTTGATGCCATTTTCTTTTAGTGATTTCAAGATCTTTTCCATGATAGCTCCAAAAGTTTCCAACTGACTTCCTGGAGTAAAGAGAAATGAAAAAAATGAGGTAGGGGATTTTTGAAACCTTAGAAACTGCTATTTTAAAAAGTGGATATGAGAAAATGACAAAAAACGGCGTAAATGGCGTATCAAGAAATTGGATGTTGCTGGTCCTCCAATGAAAGATAGTTGTAATTTACCGTAGTATGACAACGTCACGTAGGCTACCTAGGTGTTACCCGCCTTGGTTGTAATATTTATTGGTCTTGGCGGCTTCCTTCATTCCATCGGGTCTTCGCGTCGGTTAGTAGGGTTGTTGCGTTACACGACCTTTCGTGATAACATTATATTCATGACAGGTTGGGTACTAATAATGTTGTCGGGTTTCACGATATTTTGTAAAAGTCTGCCCCTACATTCACGAAATTTCGGGTAAACTGAATGCAAATAATCCCACTTTTTTAAAGATGGTCCTAATGAAGACATTTTTATACATACATATTTTGTGATAACATGCCCGTACAATCAGACAAAGACGTAGTGTATATCGCTGGCCTTTTACGAACTCTTGTGATTACTTTATCTCGTATTAAAAAGTGTCGGGTCGAGACGAGAGTTTTCGAAGATAATTATGCTATAGATCTTTTTTTAAAGAAAAAACACGGTAAACTGGACCCGATAATTTGGCGATATGAGGGGTGTATTTCACAAACATTACACTCGACTATTCGGTAATCAGGGCTTAATTATTCATAAAAGTTTGTGTAACCCGAAGACGCGAAAAGCCGATAGAACAAGATAATCCGGCCGTGACCAATCTCCCGCCACACCCTCCTCCCCATGACTACTACATTTTTGATACCCCATAAACTTGGGCCATTTCAGGAAATTTACAGCCCTACGATGTTGGTCTAGTGCATCTCCTAAATTGTCAGAAGGTCTGGGAGACCGACATAATAGTCTTGCTGGCTGTCGGTTTCGTGAACCCTCAGATGATTTTTCAGTAGAACCACCAGAAGGACATTGTCCGTCTAGTCATCCCGTTGGATTTTGCCTGCCGCTTGGCTTAAAACCACTGATTTTTTTCCCGAGACCCATCATGGTGTGCGATTGTATGCTACGCTTACACTATATTCCCGGCGGCCACGGCAATCACGTTTCAGGCCAACGTGGACAAAACGGAATGGACGTGAGACAACGCGGGGGACGGAATGGGTAAACGTGACTAGCCGTGATTGCCGTGGATGCCGGGCCAGATTTTCAAACTGTCAACAAATTTGCCACGCAGTCACGGTGCGGATGAGAAAACTAGTAGACCGTAGGTAAACGGGGTGGACGCAACAAAACGTGACAGTACGTAATACGCCGTAACAAAACTTGTAGGCGGTCCGTGAGTGGGACGGTTTACTTGTCCGGCGCGCTACGGCGCGTTGCTTTCTACTTCGGTCTGACACGGCGCGAGCGGTCTACGGATACAATAGTAGGAGACCAGCCTGTAGGTCCCGTGACCAATCTCTGGGAACAAAGGTTTGAAAGTGTTTTTGTGTTCCCTGATGAATACCGAACAGTTTTGACTTGGGCTGCCCCCTTGAAAATCCCAGGCATTTTCGTGAGGGGTCAACAAAGGTCAAACAGGGGTAGAAATTCAAATATATTCCAATCGTGCCGACATGCATATCAAATTACTCGTCTGGTCATGAGGATTAAAAAAACGTATAGTTTGCTATACCTCCGACCTTAAATGAGGGCGCTATGGTAAAAAACGTTGAAAGGTCAACACACTTTTGACTGGTGGTCAAATTCACCAAAAGTCAAAAGTAAAAGTGCTTACCTTGGCCATTTACATTCAAAATGGCTGCCGTTTCGGTGACAAACATTTAACAACTTCTTATCCATGGGTTTGGGGGAAATTTCGAGGTTATGGCAACCACTTTTGATTTTAAAAGTTGCTTAGTTGAATTTATTATGTCAGAAAACATATTATTAGACACTAAAATCATTAGAATCGGACAATGTTAACTGTGTTGGTGAATTTGACCACCAGTCTTTAAGTGCATTGACCTTTTTGACCATAGCGCCCTCATTTAAGGTCGGAGGTATAGCAAACTATACATTTTTTTAATGCGATGGCCAGACGAGTCATTTGATATGGATATCGGCACGATTGGAATATATTTGAATTTCTACCCCAGTTTGACCTTTGTTGGCAGCCCAAGTCAAAATTGTTCGGTATTCATCAGGGAACACAAAAACACTTTCAAACCTTTGTTCCCAGAGATTGGTCACGGGACCTACAGGCTGGTCTCTTACTACCATGATTGCTATTGCTTGGGACTCTTAGGAGGCCTTTTTTATACCGTGGGCAAAAACGTGCTCCAAAGCTACAGGGCGTCCACGTTTCATCCGTAGAAAGCCTCGACAGAACGTGAACAACCTGTCAGACCTTGATCAGAACGTGAGAAACGTGAGGGACCCCATCAGAACGTGACGGGCCGGGAGGGAACGTACTGACATCCTTGGTAGACCACGGGTCGAACCGTAGTTTGCCTTGGAGTCTTCGGGACAGCAACCACTTTACCTCCCACGGCCCGTCGCGGATACCGTGATAGGCCGTGCGAAAACTCGGAAAGACCTAACGAAACTTGAACACAGAGACAAAAATGGCCAAAATCCCGCGGCGCACTACGTTTCGGGCACACTAGGCTGCCCATTAAGTGAACAGAAATTGGACAAAAAACTTTAAATTTTTACTTTCCAAAGGGTGACAAAATGAGTATCGATGCAAATAAACTTAAGTCTTGACTTACTTGTAATACTTTTGACGAAACAATTAAGAACTCTAAATGGAGATAATATGGTCTAAAGATCCGTCGAAATCAACTCTGGTGTTCAAAAGCTTCTCGTTCTCTCTACCTTGGCAAAAAGTGTATGTAGTCAGCATTTCACCTGTAACATAAAGTCTAGACGTAGATTTCATTGCGTCATTCCTGATCGTGTGTACATCACAAAAGTAGAACTTTGGACATGCTTTGTTTGATTTTGTTGTTGACATTTTAGGAGTGGTTCTTATCTCCTTTGTTCTTTATTGCTCATTTTTGCGTGTGTTGCCTGGGCCCCGTCTTACAAAGAGTTGATATTGATCCGAATCAATATCAAGTCCCTAAATCAATCACAAGTTTGCAATCTCCCATCTCTTATGTACATAGTTGTGATTGATATCAATAACAAATAAGTTGCGATTGATATCAACTCTTTGTAATACAGGGCCCAGGTAACAGGGGAATCGTCACAATGGCTTGGACGGGAAATCGTGAGGATCGGAAGATTTTTGTTTGTTTCTCCTTTCATCTTCTCCCCCCTCTCTCTCTCTCTCTCTCTCTCTCTCTCTGTCTCTCTCTGTCTATTAGCTCCGTCTCTGTCCCTCTATATCTCTCTTTCTTTCTTATTCCTCATTCTTGTCCTTATTGACTTCCCCTCTATCTTAGATCTTTTACCCTCATGCTTAACAATTTCACCATTTTTTTTTTATTGAGTTAGTAGAAGACGGATTCTTGTTTATTTGGGTGTACGAAGCACCGAGCTGACTGCTGCATTTAGTCGATAGTAAAATTAAGTCCTTCTTCAAGCATTTAAATAGGTGTATTATATTCAAAGCTGTACATATGCTGTGTAATAAATATGTGCAGAATTATCTCTAAAAAATATTTAAAAAACAATTTCACCATTTTTACTTCTTTGCCCTTTATTTGTGTCCGTGATATTCATTTTATTTATATTGTTATTTATCTTCGTTAGTTTGTAATTAATATGAACTTGACATGCTTTCATTTCAATTGCATTAGTTTTTATTCAATTTCCAGCTCAATGTTGTACATCCAACTTTTCTAGCCTCTCAACATATTGAATTCATGGCAGAACTAATATATATTTTCACATAATGTATATAAATATAATAACAATTTTAGATTCAAGATTTTAGATTCAAATATTATTGTCCACGTTAAAAAAAACCTGAAATTTGGCCTCCACTGGCAAAAGATAACAATAAATAACTTAAGAATACATGAATGTGCACAGAACAAAATCATCAGACAAATAGGGTTACAAAGAAATTTAAATACATTATGACAAATGTAAAGACCTACGCCAAAGAAGAGAAAATAGCAGAGTAAGAGGATAGACCGAAAAGGAATAAAGGAAGAGCAAGAATGTAGGTGACGGGGAAGAGGAAAAACTGTTTTCATATTATGCCTCCAAACATCTGCTATAAAGTTTTAAAAAAGGCAGCGCCCCCCACTTGCAAACATATACAAATTCTGCAGGGCTCCACCTGCAGACCATCCATAGCGCGAGAACGCCACAGCAAAATCTCAACTCAAACAGGCAAGACGCTCGGCAATGAGAAGCAAACACGTCTCTTCTATTCTCCTTGAATTAAAGTAATATCAAATGTTGGTTTCATACTAATTTTTAGATTTCTATTCTCTGTGCATTATTTGTTGTTGTATTTTTACCCTGCCTCGTGTCAGTTCAGGATGAGCCTATTTCCTTCTTCTGGCAGATCACCCGGGTAATATTCATGTTACAATGTTACTTCTTTGACTTTTTTCCCACTGAAATAAAGATGACATGTTCATGTTTATAATACATTTAATACCAATTGTTGGTTTAATACTAATTCTTAGATTTCTATTCTCTGTGCGTTATCGGTTTGTTATATTTTAACGTCTATAATTTTCATCTCAGCTTAAATACCTGTCATTTTAAGGTTTCACATGGCAACAAGGCAAATAATGAAATAAAACAAAGATTATCAAAGAGCCGATATCAAAATAGAATTGAATAGAATAACCATTGACAGAGAATCGTTTACATTTACATGTAGTTGAATCATACCTTCATTAGATATCACGATTGACTTGGATTATGCGATTAAATAGTATTTAAACAACCAAAATTATTGCAGCGAAGGGTAACTTCTTTTAACAAGCTATATTTAAACCTATCTTGTCTACTCTCTCATTAAGTGAGAAGACATTTCAATACATAATTATGATACAAACAAATATAGATCTATTATAATATGTTTGCAATAATCTTGGGGTATAACAAGAAAGGAAAACAGAAATAACCCCCTTTTCCGTTTCATATGACGTAGGACAGTGTATTCAATATTGAACATTTTTTCGTCAAACATCGATTGTAGCAACACTACGGGATGTGCACTCGTCCCTGGGGAAATTACATAAATCAGAATACAGAAACTCCGAGCATACAATCGTGTCGATATTTGTCGATATATTGCGTTCCGTTTTCGAATCCCATACAGAATGGCGTAGCTACAGGAGCGTAAGGTTGACATGTCCCCCCTCCCCCCCCCCCCAAAAAAAAAGAAGATATATATTTATTTATTTAAAAAAAAATTGGCAAGAAAAGAGAGAAAGATGGGATGAGAATGACGCAACAAAATTTAAGCTCACTCAACGACCTTGGGTTTTTCGCATTTCAATCAGGTATAATAAAATGACACCCCCCCCTCCCCTCCTATGACATCAGTGCCCCCTCAATGGCTACACACACGCCCCCCCCCAATCTTCTCCTACGTCATCTAATAACAAGCCACCTGTCCTCTTCTCGGCATGTTCGGTGAAACAAACGTATGGATGCAGGCATATTGGGTATGGCGCGAATCGATAAATGGTCGCGTTCGTCTACAAACCCTCAGTATCGCTGAGGTGATGGCCCGGTGTCTCTAGCAGATTCCCCTCCAAGCTCAAGTGATCCAGTGTCATGAATAATTGTCAATGTTCCTTCCGAGGAGGCGGGGATCGGTATATAGTATGGGTAAGCGGGAGGAGATGGATGCTGCTAAAAGACAAATACATCTAGATGCACACTGAAATTAGTAAACGGGTAATGGATATCCTCATTTTAGCGAGGTCAGTGTCTCTTTGGAAATTGAGATTTTCATCATCCGTACCTCTGTCCACTAAAGGGTAAGGGGGTAATAATTTCTAGATTATAGTTTCTTGCTTGAAAGTGTCTCTAGTCTGTTTAAATCATGAGCAAGGGTTTTCATCTGCCTTGATCGATATTTCATGTTCTATAGAACAGTTTTCTGCTACAAGCATGCATGCCAAATCCATTACGTGCGGATCAACGTGTAAGTCGATGTAAAACGCCTCTTTTCTCTTTTGTCCTCAATTTCATAAATGAAGCAAGTAAACATGCAATTCACGTTTCGTTGACAAAAACAATCCACAAAAACAAATCAGGGATCCAGAATATATGCAGAATATATTCAAAATGCACATAGCCTTGGATGGAATTCTTAAATTCATGCATTTTTATTTCTTCACCCAACATTGTAAGCTCGAATGTGACATGGGTCGCGCCTGAAGCTCGAAGCCAGTAACACTGCACCAGAGTGTGTCGGCTCACTATACCAGCGAGGTTGTGTTTCTCTACCTTGGTTACAACCTCATTTCTTTCTAGAAAACGATGGTAAGAAAACCTGAAAATGGAAAGGAGAAACGAGAAAGAGGATCAATCTCGCACCTCTTGTAGGACGCATGAACATTCTCGATTATTACGGCCTTTCGATGAACCTGTTGCATCAATATGGAGGGGGGAAATGATAGTAATAATCCCGCAGCACGTTGCTCTGGACGTGTATGGCATAAGAGGGTCCCTGGAGAAATTACAACGTATGAGAAAATGTTAGCAAGGCTAGACTCCAGACGAAAATGATTCTAACATACATAACTGTGTCTCCTGTCATATTATCATCACTCCCTCGTTCAAGTGATATATAATAATGATATTTTAGTAAGCATCCATCCCCCCCTTTTTTTTGAGCAACCGCAAATTGTCTATTATGATCTGTAAGTGTGTGACATTGGAGATATATGTATATAACTATATATACACATGCATATCTATATATATATATATATATATATATATATATATATATATATATTATTAGAGAGAGAGAGAGAGAGAGAGGGAGAATGAGAAAGAGAGAGAAGAGTGGGGTCGGTGCATGATAGGTAATTTGACAAATGCAGATACGGGCAGACAAGACGTACAGAAAGTAGAACATTCGAAGATATCGGTAGAAAGAGATAGAGAAAGAGATAACAGAATATACAGAGAGGGAAATAGAGAGAGAGAGAGAGAGAGGGAGAGAGAGAGAGAGACGGGGGGGGGGGTAAATGACAACTATAGTGGGAGAAAAAGAAAGGAGGGCGAGATACAGACAGACAGAGGCAACCAAATACGCATATAGACAGACAGGAAACATAATCGAGCACCGAGAGACAGATAGAAAGAGAGACGGTGGAAATAAACCGCATAGTAAACGAGTCCCCTGTCAAATTAAAGACGGCGGTCGATGGTCGCTTCGCTAGGAGGGAACAAGCGGGCGCGACCCGATGTCGATGAGGAGCGATATTAATCTCGCGCCGTATTGATCGAGAAACCTGTTGAATATGTGCACAGTGCGTTCGAAGTTCAACAACAAGGAGAGAAGCATCGGGTTTCGGTTTCTCCGTGACAAGACCCTTCGATCTCCCGCGGTCTGAGGTGTGCAGCGCCCGTGTCACAAATTACATGGCTTATTATCGCTACGGGAACACTATGGAACGCTATCAACTGCATGGATGCATTTAAATTCAGTCGATGAACAATTCTAGAGGCTATTTTCATAGACGATTATTAGAGATTGCCTGTGTGTCGATTAGAGGTATAACTGTCATAACTATACAGTATCTGAACTACAGAAAAGAAAACCATACAATATGAGAATTCAGTGACATTTAGGTTATTATTTCATCAATCTCAGAAAGTAAAAATATTAAATCCATATCAAAACTTTAAATCCAGTGTGGAACTCACCATTGTTAATGTTATGTAATATAGACCTTGGAAGTAGTCATTTAAATTTAAAAACTTATTTGCCTCTCGTTGACATTATGATGAAGAATCCATATTGGGACACATATTGTTGACGAACATGGACAAACGGAGGACTCTTCTGGGTCAAATTGATCTTTTCTTGACTACCAAAAATTTCGACAAATTGGATTTAAAGCTATTAAGTGACTTGCTCTCCACAACTACAGAGGAGAGTTTGTTCCATTCATTGATACATCTCTGAGAAAAGGAGCCATGTCTAAGCTTTGAGTAGACTAGCTCCTTACCGATCTTAGCAGATTTGCTTTCAATTCTCCATAGCAATGCCACAAACAGTGACAAATCCCCCCCCCAAAAAAAAAAAACAGCCCACACATTGTGCTAACCCCTTTCAAATCTCAGAATGTGTCCCAATTCCACAATATACCACACTGTGGCGAATGATTATAGTGCCTTATATTTTGTTACCACTGTGTATCCACGTATTGCATATACTATATATATATTTACATGATCAACAATTTCAGATAAATTCAAATCCACTAAATTATTTGCCGTTCAGTATGCGGTGCGTACACACTTATACCGCCTTTTGTGGCTACGTGTATCATTATCATGCATTGTGAACACAGCGTTTTCAGATCGTTAACTCCAGGGTCGTGCTGTACTGCTTAACTTTTGTAATTCTATCCGCGACCAGAGTGAGTTTATACGTTTTGTGAAAATGACGACTTGTGAAATAGATTAAACAAAGAATGTTTTGAGTATCAACAAGCCTGTGGCCACACTGTGGTATAAACTCCCTACAATTCTTTCTGTGGCCACAGTATTTTACTGTGTCACACTAAGTGAACATGCAGTTTTTCCTCACAGTTAACTCTAAGTACCGACCACAACTATGGTGGAGCACACACCGGGATTTCAATTCGGGCACTAGCTGTGTTCACGGTGTCACAAAAATTATTGTGTACATGGTGAGAAGTGTGAACACAATGTCCTTGGTCAACACTAAACTCCACAAAAGTGTTCAAACTCTACTCAGTGCATGGTCACACTGTGATGCGTACACTCACTGACGGATTTAGCGGGCACATCCGTCACCCCACATATGCGGCCCCTCTTCAATGGTTTGCCCCTGAATATGTGACAACTTTAAGCTATGATCAAAACAATTGACACAGACAAATAAATAAACAAGAACAGTGCTAATCATAGTATAGAATATTTCTAAAAGAGAGAAGGAAACAAAGTAACTTTTTATCGCAATTTATCTGAAATTGTGTGCCCATGTATAAAGATATTGATATATGTTTTTTGTTTGTAATAGCGCCTTCGTTGGAAAGCGCTTTATAAGCACCGTTTTTATTATTTTATTATTATTATAAGGGAAAATCCAACAAAACAAGACAAAGAAAAAAAGGGGGAAAGAAAATAAAAAGCCAGAGGCCGCATGCATTATGTGTCTAGTAACCCATTAAACGAGATGCCCCATTTAGCTCAAATAAATGCCCATGCCGCTTGCCATAGGCTTCAAGACGGCTGATATCATCCCCTTGAGCCCCTTAAGATTGATTAAAAAACCCAGTGCGTAATAGTTCACTGGCTTGAAGCAAACTTCCCCGCAATCAGTTATAATCTTTCTGAGTTGCCGAAGTAAAGACCGACGCACGCGGGGCGCGCGATCGAGCTCCGTACCTCCACCGCGTATACGACAAGCGACACTCGATGCCGGCTGAGAGCACTGATGGGAGTAGACAGTGTTACTGATATCGTCGGAGTGATCGAAGTGAGCAGACGACACAAGGGATTCATTTTGGCGGGAGAACGCTACGCTGAGCTCGACGATATCGGAAAGCTGGAGTTTTCATTGTATTTCGACGTCGTTCTCACGTTCATCGTCATTGATATAGGACCAGGAACAGAGCTAGGGGTAAGCATGATTGTCATTTTGTGTAGAGTTAATAAGACATTTCCAGTTTTTAATAAAATAAAACAAAAATGTAATAAATACATGTTATAAAGATAAGCAAGTACATTAATGTTATCAATTGAAAAAGTAATGAGTTCAGTTTAAGACGGCATGTTGAAGCACTTATTTGAATACATCAACACAAATATTGTTTTATATATTGGTTTGATAAAATTTAGATGGGATTTTTTTTTAAATTGGAGCTCCCTAGATATGGAAAACAAATATATTGTCATTTTGATTTACACGATTTACGTAACTCATGCACCTGCAAACAGAAAATGAGTAAATAAACAAGCAAATAAATATGTGATAAAGTGAGACACATTATTTTAATTTTTCATCTTTAAAAAAACAACCTCATCTGCTTTTAACGGTCGATATGTCCCCTCCTATCAGAAATATTTATTTTTCATTTTTAAAAAGAACAAAAATATTGTTAAACAATTATTAGTTCAATTTTAACCAATTAAAGATAGGTTTCACCACAAGGAAGCGGAAGGGGGGAGGGGTGGCCCCTAATAGCCACCTGCTTTGAATTGGAAAACCTAAATTTGTCGTTGTCTTCATTCTTCAATCAGTCCTCATTCAGGTAATGAATCTGTCTAATAAGCAATCACTTCATCGATCAGTCTTATTGAGACCGAAACGCCTTGGAAAACACTTGGCGCGTAATCAGAAACACGTTGCAATACACTCTGACTTTCATCAGGAATCTCAAAACAACGGTACATTTAAACGGTTGTATAGTTGATTAACATTTAAAGCCCCAGAAATGCTCTGCATGCTGCTCTTTTCGCAGCAAAGCATACGGTTATTTAAATTCTTGTCATACTTCTCTGTTGGCCGCTGCGATCGAGAAAATAGCATCAGACGTTCTCGGCTGTTTTGCTTTTTTTTTCCCTTCATTTTCTTTCTTTGCTTTAACATTTTCTCGCTCGTGATCATGGAGGCGCGCCACAGCAACTTTAAAATTGTCGTGATTGTTATCCTTGCAAAACGATCGAGGCGAACGCCAGACATAGAGCTGTGGTTCTCGTCCGGTTTCTGCCGTGTGGAGGAGAGGCGATAACTAACATTTCAATTTGTTATGTTCCCCAAAACCTGACCGAGATTGAGGCAGAAATGTAATATTGCAATTAGAAAATGCAAAATTTTAATTATAAAATACATATGATAGGCCTGTATAATGACAAGGGAAGGAAAAATAGCAAGACCTTAAAAAAAATACTTGAACGCCCCAAAGGTTTCCATTTATCAATGAAACATTCTGTAAGAACAAACAATTGATAGAATAAATTTATAGCATTTTCCGATTGCCTATATGAAGCGGAGACTCGTTCAAAAATAGATTTAGATACAATTCTTAATCATACAAAATGCCAAGGTGCATGAAGAGATTATGCGTTTAGTAAATAATTTAAAGGAAATCTGTTTCATATACCCTATGAGAAATGTGGTACAATTTAGACAAAATCAACGGATTTGCGGATTGTGTAATTTTTAGTAATTCACGAAATACAAAATAGGCCCCCTCCCCCAATCCTCAAAAAAGGAGAGAACTTAGTGAAGAAAAGAAATGTTGAATTAGTGCAGCAGATTCAGATGCGCAAAGCACAACAGACAGACTGCCACTTTAATTAAAACGCAATCGTGTTCAATAGAGATGGCAGGGCCCTGTTTCATAAAACTTGATATCAATAACAAGTTACAAGCTACTGTTATAAGCTACTGAAACCATGGCATCTAATTGGCTGAGAGCAAATTTGTCATAGAAATTTAGCAGTTGTTATAGATAACAAGTTTTATGAAACCGGGGCCAGAACAGAAATTAATTTTCAGCAAGGTAGAGAAACGGGCCTCCGACAGAGTCAATATTGCACCGTTTTATTAGACCTCTGCCGTAAATGAAATGTTGGGGGCGAACCAGCACATTCAGTTGCTTGCTTGCATGGCAATCAGAGCGGAATAGAACACTGAACGAAAAGAAGAACGGAGCGCAGGAAAGACGCCGCACAGACTGTAAGCTGGTATTCGTAATAAAAAATATTGTATTTACCGTTCCACAGACTGAGTTTCTTTATTAATTATTAACATAATCATTTTCACACACAAAATCGATACCTGCACTTATCCATGACTTGTCAGATAAATGTTCAAACAATAAAATATTACAAAAAATACCTTGGCCGCACAGTGACATATAAGATATATATATAATTTGTACACAATTCTATTATAGTATTCGTAACTATGTTGGAAAATGTTATCATAAAGTTCATAAAGTAGGCGCTAACAATATTTTCTGAACAAGGTTTATTTCAATTATCATTTGCATTAAAAATGTTCTTAAAACGTAATCGCAAGATTTTCGAGTTATCAACTCAATGGAAATTTAAAAAACCCGTCTGATTTGTTATCCTACAGAAAACATGTTCGGATTACGCAGTACTTCATTGTAATGTTATCACGTTCTAACAGTTTAAGGTCAAGGCTAGTAAAATCGCCTTTGATTGATTTTTCGAAAACTTTATAAAAAATAATCGCACTTTTGCCTTGTACTCCTTCGGCTAAATTCGACTCCCTTTCTGTCTATTGACTATACACATACACAGAGAAGTGCATTTTTATGAATTTCAATGTTCCAGGGTGAATTCTAAGTTACCTGTCCTGTGTTTAAAGTTCGATTTAGAATTTGACAGTAAAGTCAAACATTTCTAAGTTACTCTTACTCATACTTTGATAGCTAGCTATTGCCATATCTGATATTTTATAACTAATCCCTGCCTTAATTGAACTTGATATAAAATTGACTACAACGCTAGTGCTGAATGCAGATAATGTACCATGAATCCTGTACGCATAAAGTTAATCATACAAAAAAACAGAACGTACGTGCTGCCAGAATAGAAAAGGTTATCCTGTCTTCATATTGGTCAAACAAAGCTGAGTTGACAAGCCATTAAGAATTCGGTGTTCATATTATCGACATTATATCCAACCGCACTTGTGACAGGCCACACTAAGTACACTTCTTTTCATTTGTCACCGTATCCCCTTTCAGGTTCTCGACGTCACCAAGAGCATGGAGAGAGCACTGAAGCTGATCGATCTGTTTGGCATCACCTCAGTTCGCTTCGAGCAGACTGATTACTATGGTATCCCACACTGCAAGGTGATCCCAGTGAAGCACTTCAGGGATAAGGCGATACACGGTCAGAACTTTTGCCTCGGGTACATGTCGTTCAACCCCCATGGCCAACCCATCGGTGGCACGGGATACGGCGAGGAGATCCACTACGAAGACGCCGTCTGCTTTCCAGACTTGGCTTCCTTTCAGGTATTACCTTGGTGTAAGAAGACGGCAAGGGTTCTCGTAGAGGGCGTCTATCAAGGGAAGGTTGTTGAAGGATACCCCAGGGTTGTCGCACGTAGGCAACTTGAGCGTCTTGAGGAGATGGGATACTCACTCTTCTCCGCACATGAATTTGAGTTCTACATGGTCGATGAGAAGACGCAAGAACCGATCGATAATTCCACTAACGCCAACGCGACATCGCGCCTCTTTAAAATTCAGGACTTCACGGAAGACGTGTTGGAAGGACTACCTCAGGCAGGTGTGGATTTGGAGTTCATTGGGAGCGAGTCGGCCACGGGGCAGTTCGAGATCACCTACCGTCCAAGTTTTGGGATTCGTGCTGGAGACAATGCCCACACCTACAAGATGGGCATCAAGGAAATCGCACAGAAACATGGATACATCGCCAGTTTCATGTCCAAACCTTGGCCGGACAAAAGTGGCTCATCGGCGCATTTCTGTCATTCTCTTTGGGACGTCACCGGGGAAATACCCCTGCTCTACGACCCGTCTCAACCATTACAGCTCTCAAAGCTGGGTCAGTACTGGGTAGCTGGTCTGCACGCACACGCCTGTGCGCTAGCTGTTCTAATGGGTCCGACAGTGAACTGTCTCAAACGCTACAAGCCATTCAGCTTCGCCCCAAGTAACGCAACGTGGGGGATGGATAACCGAACTTGCGCCATCCGCGTCCGGGTCCAAGGTGCCAAAGGAACCTACATCGAGAACAGAATGGGAGCGAGCGCGTGCAACCCTTACATCAGCCTAGCGGCAACGGTTGCAGCTGGAATTGATGGAATCGTCCGAAGGTTACCTCTACCCGAGCGGGTCATCGGAGATGCCTACAAAGACGAGGATATCCCACCGCTGACGCCCAAATTACCAAACAACATGGCGGAAGCGTTAGACTGCTTGTTGAATGATGATGTCATAGTATCTTCCCTAGGACAAGACTTCATTAAGTGTTTTGTTGCGGGAAAGCGAAATGAGCTGGAACTCGAGAGAGCAGCAATTGAGAGGGGTGAACTGCATAAATGGGAGCATGACTATTTCTTTGAAGTAATGTAATGGATGGTCACGTCAGTACAAAATCTTTGACCAAAATATATATATGTTGCCAAATTATATATCATAATATTATGTGTGATGTGGAGTTCTCAAATATTTCGTAGTTTGTTACATTTTTTCATTATTCTGTAAAACAATTCGGGTGCAGAAAATGAAATGCAGTTTGTCTCTTCAGGAGTGATTTACACGCACTGTACATGAATTATAAGCTTGAATTTTAGACTGATGGATTATGTATCAATGACCTTATGTAAACTGAAAACAGACAAACAAGCGCGCGATATGACCTTAATTTGAAAAAAAGGTCCTATTTGGAGAAGGAAAATGCTTAATATGAAGAATATTGGTAACAGAATATCATCATTGTTTGAAAGTAATAAGGACTGATTTTCCTCGAAATACGGTGATTCTAACTTTAGCGTATTCTTGGTCGGATGTTTCGTAAAGCATTATTGGATGCGTAATACTATTCTTTTAAACGTCTTGTATCAAACAATATTTGTACCAATCGTCAACATCATGTATTTTCTAGCTTTTTACCTCTCCGGTTAAAAAGGAGATATGTGGGTTCATATGAATCTAATAAGCATTCATTAAGCCATAGAACTTACAATTCATAATAAAATTCATACTCGATGAATACGTTTAACATTTAAACAGAGCTTGATGTATATCGTATGCATAATTATGATATAATAGCATATATCATTGTCAACAGCCATCATGCGTACTGGCTATGAAGGTCGTAGGTTCGATTCTCGGCCCGGGCATTTATGTCCTAACCCTTACTGTACTGTGGAGGGCCTGGGAGGCCCCCCTCGACATTTTCGGAGATTGCGCCGCAACCGCTTGGAATTTTAAATTGTCGTTTCACGACTTTTTCTCCTCAAGTCTTACGCACAATTTGATACCATTTTCGTCGAAATCGGATATACCTGTAAGGTGTTACATAATAATTAGTATGCACATGTCATCAAAAAGTGCTGTAATTGCATATATTCATGTACAAGCAGAAATGTGAATACAGGTTTAGATGTATTTCTTCCTAAGTGGGAGATATGAATTGATATCAAATTGCTTTTATATGTTTCTCAATGTATTCCAGAACAAAAGAATACATTATAAATAAAACAATAGATTTAATAAGAAATTAAAAAAACAATAACATACATAAGAAAATAAATATTTGAAAATCGCATCAAATTTGCATGAATTATAATTATGAATTACATCAAAATAACTATTTTGTGTTAGAAAAGAAGTTTCATGTGAATAATGAGTTTCAAAATTCAAAAAGTGAAGTCTGACAATTGTTGTAATGATTCTAGTTCCCAGTATATTTCCAGATTTGATATTCATGAATGCATAATTTGCGTATTCATAAGTTATGCAAATTAACCTATGCATTTTCAAATAACTTAAAAATAATGAAACCTCATGAATTTGAGATGAAGGAAACATTTATTCAATACATTTTCAAGATTATTCACAAGTCTTCAGACAAATATGTAAAGTTTTCTGTAAAATGCATAAAAATAGCATTTTGCTAATTAATTATCTAATTAAAAATAACAATACATGGGCCGGCTGGTTGTGCCTAATATAAGCAACACGAAAATGCCAACATCGGTAGATGTTCAGTCATCTGCCAGCGCACAGCAATTATATTGGATTCAAAGAATAAAAGATGCCGATAAACAAGGATGGTTTCAAATTCTTAAATATTATCTTAAACAGAACGGTGGTTTGTTCCTGTTTAATTGTAACTATAGTCATAAAATGTTACACAAAAACATTCCTAAGTTTTATCGAGCTATTTTAGAAAGATGGAATTCTCTCAATGTGAGAAACAGAGAAGATAGTACGAAATTCCAGATTATTTGGAACAATAGACAATTACAAGTCAATTCAGATATGATTTTCTTTCGAAAACTTTTCATTAAAAGAATGGTGTTTTTTAGTGACATCCTCACAGAACGGGGCAATTTAAAGCAACAAGGTGACATGAAAAGGTTATTTGAACTAGATGCAAATGATTACTTTAGGATACAGGGAGTGTACTCTTCGTTATCAAAGATAAATATTCCTAAAATAGTTTATACAAATCCATTTAAAAATGATATTACTTCCAATATTATTTTACCCCCCGAGTTGATATGCTTGAACAGAATAAAAAGCAAACAATTTTATGATCTGTTGATCGCAGAGAAATATGAATGCCCAGTCAGTACGTTTAGACTAAAGAATAGATATGATGTTTCAGATACAGAATTGTTATTGGCTCGTTCAGGTATCATTTCAACTACAATTGATGTAATTTACAGAGAATTCCAGTTTAAGGTATTAAATAATATTCTGAATTTGAATTATAAACTGTATAAAATGAAAGTCATTAGTTCCCCATTATGTTCTTTTTGTGACATAGAAAATGAAACGATTGAACATTTTTTTTGGAAATGTACAATAGTACAAGATTTTTGGAATCAGCTCGGAAAAGAGCTGACTATGTTTGATTTCTCGATTTTAACCGAAAAAACGGTAATTCTTGGTATATTGTCGAAGAATTATATTCTTTTTAATCATATATTAATAATTGCAAAGAAAACAATTTACTTAAATAGATGCAAATTAGTTAAACCAAATTTTTCTAACTTCATGTCCTTATTGATTAAATCGTATAAAATGGAGAAATACATTGCTATACGCAATGACAAAGAAGCTGCCCATGGCAGCAGGTGGCAGGGCATGGCCCAATGGATATCTGCTGTCAGATAAGAAAGATTTTTTGTTGTTGTTGATAGGTTAATAAGCTGTAACGTTCAATGTATTATGTAATCAAATGTTCATTTTCACTGGTGTGTGAATAATTTGTCAAATCAATGTGCTGTGAAGTGACCAAAAAATAAAAAAGACAATTTCAATACAAAAAAAAACATCGGAATTGGCTGAAATACGACGTAAAAGCCGTTATTTCGTTTTTTTCAACGGTTTTTTAAATTTTTCAAAATATCTAATATTTGTGGTGGTACACAAGTATTAGAAATCGTTATATTTCAGCCGTCTCTGAACCGATTTTGATCAAACAAAGATGATTTTGTCATTTAAATATTATGTTCTTTCAAATTTGTCACTCAGTTTTTCATTATCTCACAAAAAATTATTTTGTGTAGCGCCCTCTGCAACAGAACTCAACTATCCCTTTAAGCAACACCTTTTATCTATATTGCTTCCATCTACCCAGAAGTTTTTTTTTTAATCGGCACCCGTTTGAATACGTAAGTCGTGTGTTTTGTAAGCGTTTCTAAAATGGCGCCCGACTGGAATGCCTCATAGGGAGTGTACAATGTGATTCTGTTAGTAGCCAATTATTGTTTTTTATGCCTCCGCCACCGAAGGTGGTGCCGGAAGCATCATGTTTTCGGGTTGTCCGTCCGTACGTCCGTCCGTACGTCCGTACGTCCGTCCCGTTTGACCGTTATCACAATTTCTCAAGAACCATTTAAGATTTAAACTTAAGACTCGGGAATAGTATTTATCACCATAGGAAGACGATCTGATTAGATTTTGGAGTACGTAGGTCAAAGGTCACAGGTCACAGAGGTCAACTTATGAAATTCCTTGTATTGAGTTTGTTAGCGCGATATCTCAAGAACCATTTGAGATTTAAACTTCAAACTTAAGGATAGTATGTATCACCATAGGAAGACGATCTGATTAGATTTTGGAGCACGTATGTCAAAGGTCAAGGGTCACAGAGGTCAACTTATGAAATTCCATACATTGAGATTGTTATCATGATATCTCAAGAACCACTGGAGATTTAAACTTCAAACTTAGTGATAGTGTGTATCACTATAGGAAAACAATCTGATTAGATTTTGGAGCACGTAGGTCAAAGGTCAAGGGTCACAGAGGTCAACTTATGAAATTCCATACATTGAGATTGTTATCATGATATCTCAAGAACCACTGGAGATGTAAAAACTTCAAACTTAATGATAGTGTGTATCACTATAGGAAGACAATCTGATTAGATTTTGGAGCACGTAGGTCAAAGGTCAAGGGTCACAGAGGTCAACTTATGAAATTCCTTGTATTGAGTTCGTTAGCGCGATATCTCAAGAACCATTTGAGATTTAAACTTCAAACTTAAGGATAGTATGTATCACCATAGGAAGACGATCTGATTAGATTTTGGAGCACGTAGGTCAAAGGTCAAGGGTCACAGAGGTCAACTTATGAAATTCCATACATTGAGATTGTTATCATAATATCTCAAGAACCACTGGAGATTTAAACTTCAAACTTAATGATAGTGTGTATCACCATAGGAAGACAATCTGATTAGATTTTGGAGCACGTAGGTCAAAGGTCAAGGGTCACAGAGGTCAACTTATGAAATTCCATACATTGAGATTGTTATCATGATATCTCAAGAACCACTGGAGATTTAAACTTCAAACTTGATGATAGTACATGTATGTATCACCATAGGAAGACAATCTGATTAGATTTTGGAGCACGTAGGTCACAGGTCAAGGGTCACAGAGGTCAACTTATGAAATATCTCAAGAACCACTGGAGATTTAAACTTCAAACTTAATGATAGTGTGTATCACCATAGGAAGACAATCTGATTAGATTTTGGAGCACGTAGGTCAAAGGTCAAGGGTCACAGAGGTCAACTTATGAAATTCCATACATTGAGATTGGTATCATGATATCTCAAGAACCACTGGAGATTTAAACTTCAAACTTGATGATAGTACATGTATGTATCACCATAGGAAGACAATCTGATTAGATTTTGGAGCACGTAGGTCACAGGTCAAGGGTCACAGAGGTCAACTTATGAAATTCCATACATTGAGATCGTTATCGCGATATCTCAAGAACCACTGGAGAATTTTCACTTCAAACTGAATGATAGTATGTATCACCATAGGAAGACGATCTGTTTAGATTTTGGAGCACGTAGGTCAAGGGTCACAGAGGTCAACTTGTAAAATTCCATGTCTTCAGCTCGTTATCGCGATATCTCAAGAACCATTTGAGATTTTAAACTTCAAACTTAAGGATAGTATATATATTTTTAATTGCTCTATGGCGGAGGCATCATTTTCGACTGCGCGCAGTCAAAATTCCATCTAGTTTTTTAATGAAAAGATGGTTAAGCAACCCCTTTAACTACCACTGTTCAGTTTTTAGCCTTTAACTCACTTCGTCTCATTCAAATTTCCGCCCTGCTTAAAGGTCTACATTAAGAAAAGGATTTCTATTTGGTTCTTCGTTTGTTTCCTTTCCTTTCATGACTTGTAATCAAAGTGTTCATTCGCAGACACAACTGTTGTCACGACTATGTGTGTTTGCCTTTCTACTTGTGTCATATAATGTCGCTGCATTTGTATTCATATAGCCTCATTATGTATATTTATGAAATCTTAGTGAATATTTTCCGAAGATGTAAGCCTATGATAATTCCAGTTAAAATTATCAGCATATTCGTTTGGACTGCTCTCCTTCACGAGGCTAGATGTGCGATGCCAAAACCTCAAGGATCATGAGATCGAATTTTAATTTTGTAGGCGAAGTTACAGATTAAATTAAATCTTGCAGTTTTCCTAATGGAATTATTCGGTAAGAGTAAGAACATTGAAATGTAAAATGTGAATTGACATGATGTTGTGAGTTACAAAATAATTGTTTCGTGTCATTTGAATAAAATCTTGGTTTGATGACATTAGGAAAATATCTATGATAGCAGGTTTTCATTTATATATTTTTTTGTTTTGGGCAAGGATTTATATTTATTTTCCGGTGGATACATTGATGAGAGGGGAGGGATCTTTCATTATATTGTGGAGGAAAAAAATATAGTGAGGAAAGATGCTCAGGCTGTATCCCTCCGTCACTGCCCCCCCCCCCCCCTTATCATGACTAAGGGTTTTATATACCCAGTTCGCCCCCCCCCCCGCCCATCCTGGTTTCGCCGTTGTGGTTGCATCATGAAAATGAGCCATTGATAATTATGTACATTTCGCATACATACAGGGCCCAGTTTCATAAAAACCTGTTTTCAATAGCAAGTTACAATTACTGTTATAAGCTACTGAAATTATAACATCTGATTGGCTTACAGCTAATTTTTTTAAAGAATTTTAGCATTTGTTATTGATAACAAGTTTTATGAAACAGGGTCAATACATTGCTTATATTTTGTTTGAGTGTATGGCAACGGATAGAATGAGATGGATTTTCAGGCGTTAAAATAAAGGCACGTGAACGCAAGAAAATTGAAATATAAATGAGAGGTATGAAGGATATTATGAAGTACGTATATACGTGAGAGACGGACAAGTATACAGTCAGACACACAGAAAGAGAAAGAGAAAGATAGTGTATACATGAATAAAGAAAGCGGAAAAAGAGATGATAGAAAGAGATAGTGAGAGAGAGAGAGAGAGAGAGAGAGAGAGAGAGAGAGAGAGAGAGAGAGAGAGGGGGAGTGAAAAGAGTAAGAGATGGGGAGTGAAAAGAGTAAGAGATGGGGAGTGAAAAGAGAAGAGAGAGAGAGAGAGAGGGAGTGAAAAGAGAGAAAGAGAGAGAGGGTGAGTGAAAAGAGTAAGAGATGGGGAGTGAAAAGAGAGAGAGGGAGAGAGAGGGGGATGAAAAGAGAGAAAGAGAGAGAGGGGGTGAAAAGAGTAAGAGATGGGGAGTGAAAAGAGAGAGAGAGAGAGAAAAAAAAAGGGGGAGCGGTGAGGGTGGGGGAGGAGAAATCAAGGGAAAAGAGGGTGAAAATGAATTATGTCCGTATATTGAAGTATTTAAAAAAGGACGACACGTAAACAAATTAGGTTTATTCCTAATTGATATTTCATCTCGCCTTCAAAATTAACTAACTATGGGGTTAGTTTTTCCCGGGATGAAATGAAAGATATATCATGGGGTGGGCCAGTCTGCAACTGCACCTACACGCGTGTATAAAGCTTATTTGAAGATTTGCAATCATAACGTTCGGATGAAAACTGGGGAGGAGACCCAGGATATAATTGCTCAGATAATATGTCGAGATGAAAACACATAAATAAACCAAATAAACCAAATAAATGAATGAATAAACGAATAAAATTAGTCATGCGAACACCACGTCCCAATGTTTGCGTGATGCATATAACATCGCGCGCTTTAAAAGGTGCGTTTATTTCATGCGCCCTTTGCCAGTGTTTGCATGCGCGGCTAAATCTGGTGGCCACAAATCACATTTTTGCCTCTTTCTCTCTTTTTTGAAAGTTTTCCAGTCGTTTATTCCATCAAGATTTATATTACGTTGGGTGTGAATTTGAATGGTCTACAGTTGGAGCTTAAAATCTGGGTAAGCACTTGTTTTTATTTATTATAATGTTTCATTTTTCGAGTATTGTTAAAAGGGGCGTCGCTGCCCATTTCGAGAGGAGTAAAGATAAACGTTCTTTTATTAAGACGGTTGGCCGGAGGGGGAGGGGAGGGGGCTGTCAAGACTGGTTGTCACGTTTGCCGTTTGATTACATGAAAAATAGGCATTACACAAGTACAGACTAACATAAATATTTGTGATTGATGATATAGCAACAGATAAAGATAAGGAAACGGAGTGATAGAGAAGGCAAATACCTTCAAGGGAAAGGGAAAGGGCTAGATCTAGGGGAGAGAGATTAAAAGAGAAAAAATAAAAAATAATGTAGACTCTAGCAGTGCATTGACAGAAGGGGATCGATAGCAAAAGATGATGGGAAAGTGGATCGAGGATCGAGGGAGGCAGGAGCGGGGGAGAATGGAAAGAGGAAGAAGGAGAGGAAAAAGTGAGACGATATTCCACTGGAGAAATGAAACGGTAGTATGGCTAGGAAGGCAGAGAAACTTTGCAAAATCACTTTGATCGCAAGCATAAAATAAATTAGACGTATTAAATATAAAAGAATGTACACGTAAATTTCAACTTTCAAAATACATGTACGATATTGATTTCATGCCGTACTATTTCGCAGGTGCTGAGTTGTTGACTGCAGACACAGACGTCAAATTGCTTTCTGCATGAGGACGCGGGGTATTCTTTCGACTAAGAAGATAGGAGAAGATATAGCGCCAGCTTTAGTCTCCATCATTACAACGAACCAGGGTGTTCTCACTGATACCTCCTCCTCATCCTCCTCTGTTACCATGACAATATTGTTCACCAGCAACCAAGACTGGGGACCATGGGTGAACTTTTGGAGGACGTTGTTCTTCTTGGGACAAGAAAGAATCAAGCCGTCGTCATCGTCGAATAAGAAAAGCAGACGAAAGCGTCGACATCAGCGTCAGATACCGGGACATACTTTGATGATCACGACTACAGCGGAGTCCGTGGAGGTTAAAATTGTGGAAGAAGGGGGGTTAACCTGGAGATCTGCACTGCTCTTCTGGTGCGAACAATTTGTCATGGTCTTCATGTACTTCATGTTCTTATTGGCGTTTTATAGAGCAGCAAAAAGCATTCTTGTATAGGAACTGAATGAAAATGGATGATTAAACAAAAAACTTATCAGCCTTTTTCGGTAATACACGTCGTAGGCTTAAACTGTATTCTGATAAAAGGAGCTTTCGGTTTGATTCAAGATTCTGTAAATTCGATGTATTTCAGAGCAATTGGAAATTTTGCAAGAGGGGTAATAGGGGTGGGGGGGGGGGGGGGGGGGCGTTGGACGACCCTTACAATGAATTTGCACATGTATGAATCATGAGACAACACATTTGAATTGAGGGTAGCTCCGTCGATCCAGAGTCCCTGGCAATTTCTCAGATTTTCTACACGAAAACTTTCTATCAAATTAGTTAGGCAAAAATCATGTCCATGCAATTGTGGTTCTGAGCATATTTGTTGTAAATTTCGCTAGATTTTGTGAGAATTTCTATCTTCATACCTCACATGTCAAGAGCAGAAGTTAGAGATTGAGAAAATTGTAAAATCTAGTTTGGCGTCTCAACCATTATCCTCTTGTAACGTTCTTGAATTATTCCCGGCTTCCCTCCACGTCCTTATTAACTTCCGACCCTTATTATTCTCCCCTCCCTCTCTCTCTCTCTTTCTGTGTGTCTATCTCTCTTTCTCCCTCTCTCTCTCCTGCCCTGTAACTTCCTCCGACTTTACCTTCCACTCTCTCTCTCTTCCATAATCATGAATAAATTATGTGCCTAAACATTGCCTTACAACACTACAGGAGTTTTTTTTATCAGTGCTCGTAACAATAATACTTGTTATCTTCTGACCATCATTATTTTCTCCCTCTCTCTCTCTTTCTGTGTCCATCTCTCTTTCTCTCCTGCCCTTTAACTTCCTCCGCCTTTACCTTCCACTCTCCATCTCTTCCGTAATCATGAATAAATTATGTGCCTAAACATTGCCTTACAACACTACAGGAGTCTTTTTAACAGTGCTCGTTTTCTCCCTCTCTCTCTCCCTTTCTGTGACCATCTCTCTTTCTCCCTTTACCTTCCACTCTCCATCTCCTCTGTAATCATGAATAAATTATGTGTATGAACATTGCCTCACAACACTACAAGAGTCTTCTTATCAGTGCTCATATCAATAAAAATTGGACTCGGCCGGGTAAGATACTGAAATTCACTTTATTAAAGACATGCAACAATAACAGTCTAAACTAATTAATATTACAAAGCTACGTGTTCAATCAAACATGGTTCCATTTTCTTTGATTACGAAAACAAAATTATTAAAAAAATACTACTAATAATGATAAATGTGAAACTTAGCAGTGATATTATGAGAATGATATGTGAGAGAGAGAGGAGGAGCAGCAGCTGCAGCAAGATGCATGCATTGTAATGTGACTTCTATGAAGTCCCACACCCCCCCCCCCCCCCCCCCCACAAATGGGATGCTGCAGTTGTTGCTACCGTATATGATACGTTGTGTCTGTGTACAGAGATTCTCCTTTTTTGGGACCATCACCGACTCCTGCCATTTAGAGAAATATAAATTGTGTAAACCACTTTCTCCCAACAACAAACAAGGCATATTGCATTGCTTAATAGTCCCCAAGTCACAAGAGTCTGAGTTTTAAAAGCACAAAGTGGAAATGGTGCAACTAGGTAGGTATTAAAGGTGCTAAAGAAACAACCTGTCAAATAATCTTTTCTCTGTTTCATCTCGCAAATAATTTTCAAAAGTCTATTATTCATTTAACAACAAAACAACAGTCATGATAAGCATTGGCAAATAATAAAAGTTCAGACTGTAAAACAAAATCATGAGTCAAAACATGAGATGGAAAATGGAACCTAAATGTATCATCTAAAAAAGGGCATTTTCTAGCCCCCGGCCAAAAAATACAACTTTTCTTTTCATTCATTTTTTAAGAGACATCTTACATTCATTTAATTAGCAGCATCATTTCAGACTTTGGACGAGACATTAAACAAATGGCACTTGTAAAAAAAAGAAATTAAAAAAAAAGGAACAAGAAGAATGGAAAAAAGTCTACCCACTGGCAGCATATCAACACTTTTTACAGAAACAAAGTATGAATTAGGGTGAAAGAAATAATGTCCGCGGATTACACATGCTTACAGATTCAAAATAGATTACAAGAATATACCTGCATAATTTAAACTGTTTCCCCACAAATTCATTCTCTTTTTGTGCTCGCAATTTAATTTACATGTAGTTTTAAAAGGTGGGAAAGGGGAAGCTCGAAAAATAGCATCAAAATTTAAAAGAAAATCCCCAACTGAATGTGCAAGAACTGCAAATGATACATTTCTCGAAATCTGAAACTTTTCTGTTAGTGTTACTAATTCCAGCAGCATCGTAAATGTAAGTGGTAAATAATATCGTTAGTATACTTATCATTGCTAGTGGACCTTTTTTTTTTACATGAACTTAAGATTTAGGGATAACCATGGCATATATTCTCAAAACTAGCTTTATTAAGCAAATGAAGACCTCTCAGACGTGTTCAGAGAACGGATGATGCTCTGGGATTGTGCTAAATAAAAAGGAATTTGCGCGATATTTGCGTCTGTGCACTGATAATCTGTAGCCCAATATATACACACAAGCATGCAAGCATTATATTCTAGTCACTAAATGTCTTCCTCCTCATATAATCAAGAACTAGTCAATACAAAACTGTCAATGAGCTGGCTTGCAGAGGGGCTCGACTTTACAATAAATGAAAAGTCTATATGAAATGAGGGCTGTTGTTTACATAGCATCTATTTGATCTCAAAATATTTTTCTTTTCATGACAAAAAATGGAAAATATATGCTGTTAATTGTATGTTCAGATTTTTTTTGGTCAATTTACCTACGATACAAAGTGATTTCAATGAACACAATTGTAAAGCTACCGTAACTGGACAAAAAAAAGGAGTGCAACATTCATAATATTGTACAGATTTTCAGATTGTCGCAAGGAAATTTATACACAAAAAAGAAAGGGGGAATACCCACAACCTACATGTACAATACATGTCAATGAATTAGACACCTGCAGCTACACAATGTACGATATCACTCTTGCCAATTGCTATCACGTGGCAAGATGCCCACCAGGTCACAGTCCAAATATTTACAAAAGAGATTTTTTTTTGGCAATCAGAGCGAGAGTTTGGCACCGTAGACCTAGCAGATGACACGAGTGGTGACATTAGCCTAAGAAATAACCAATAGTTTGAAACCAGAGTGAATTCTTGAACAAAGTAGGTCCAACGTGTCGAGAGCACCAAAATCTTGGCACGCTGTTTCAGAAGCAGTCAATAAGGAGCAATTTCTTGGAGTGTTTCGGTAGATTGTCTAGGCATAATAATTACGGGGTGGCTATTAAATAGTAGTGACCGTGATGAGCTCTCTTGGACAGCACTTCTTGTGGAAATGAACATGTAGGTTGTGGTCTAACTGGTGGAACTAGTGTCCGTCTCCATCCATCTCAACGCAAAGAAGGGGCGACGCCCTACCCCCTTCCACCGGTCTGCTCTTGATATGCCTCCAGCTGGTCCTCATCCTCCATCTCGAGGGACTCGGGTGTGTCATCTTCGTTTACGGGCTGCCCGTCGTATCGGAAACGGAGCTGTCCCCTCAAACCCTGATAAAAAGGGGAAAAGATAAATATACCAAAATAAGAAGGTGGAACAAGTACATGTAAAGCCCAGTTATAGTGGACTTTTGTTTCATGTTCAGTCTAGATGTATCTCACTATGAACATGACGGCCAAAGAAAGAGGACAAAATATACAGTTCCTCATTCTACCCTCAACAATTGCTGTGGTAGACAAAGGAACATCCCTTCACTGCTATTATGTAAAAATGTGTAGAACAGGTGAATATGCATGTGATCCAAGGCTTACAAGCGAATACTTGAATATTCAGATGCCATTTTTTTTTTTTTTTTTTTTTTAAATATATAATTTTTTTTTTTTTTTTTTTTTTGCCACCACCATATTATGGGAACAGTATCCCAGATCCGTCTCCGAAAACTCACACAGTTTTACTTTGAGTTGCAGTTGAAGGCGCCGATTTAATAATAATAATAACAGTAAACAATGCTGTTTTAAAAACCAAAGATGGCAGAATAATCCATTTTCCTCCGAGTCCAAACAGAAATCCAGACATTTAGTCCCAGTTTCTGACTGGTGAGTTTGACAGTGATTGAGCTGGGAAACATTTTTACAGACGGTACCATGCCGGCGGTCGGCGCTTTCCCTGGCACGGGTAAGCGTTAGCCTGGACAGGGCCTGGTGACCGTTATTTTTTTTTTTTTGCGGCCGAATATTTTGAGTACGAGAAATCGTACTCGAGTAGTTGTCACAGTGCGGGTACTCGAGCATTTGACTACTCGTCGCAGCGTTAATTGATACTATTTCATGATTAGACTTGAGTTATACCTGCTTTTCCCTGTAGGCATCCATGAGTTTGGCCAGCTTTGTCCTGCGCCTGATCTTGAAGCTTATCGTTGAACCATCCTGTTACGAACAAAAGAAAAGAGGACAACATTCTCACTTTGTTGCAGACTTGGAAGAATCATGTTTATTCATCTATTATAGAAACAGGTTCTAGTATGTAATTGTAGGCAATCTAATTGGTCAAATGACGCCATGTGACTGTGCATCATTCGTTCCTACCATACAAAAAAAAGTTCCCATCAAAAAGTGATAACTCAAGGCTCCAAGTGATAATGTGCAGCGGAGATGCGCGTATGTTTATCACCGACCGTAAAAAATTAAGATTCATATGGCAAGGACAAGAACGCGTGCATTATATTGTTTGGTTACGCTTGACGGTGCGTCACTTGGCATTTTGATCACTTTTATCTTGACTCTAATTCATTTTTCTGACCTGTTTTATAAAAATTAATAATTCTTGTTTTAAAGCTTTTGCATTAGTGAAATGCTCTGCACTCGGTTAATTGAGCCGGGAAATAAACTGAACAAATTTTCTGCATACCGGTAATCCTATTGTGACTGACCTGCATGGAGTGCATATGCACTAATGCACTTGCAAACATTAATTGTTTGTATACTTATACTTCAATATCCAATCATACTAGATTTTATTTATAAAGACTTACAATATGGTAAGCTTACATCAATGTATCAATGCAGATTGAATTTGATAATAACAGTAGGCATACCATAAATTCTCATAAGAGTTTGATTAAAATCATGACAACTGATAACCCCAGACAAAAAAGTCTTTGCCCTTGAATCAACTTCAAGGCTGGTCACATTCATTGTGCACATGTATGAACAATGAATCCTTCAGTAGAAAATGTATGATAGCAACTAAATTATGATCCAATACATCGTCTCAATGTATATAAACCAATTTTGTTGTCATTGATATCAACCATTGATATGTGACCAATTGTTCACTTGACACAGGCCTGCTAAAATCATCCCTAATAAATTTGCATTTGCCTACCGTAATTGTGTCCAATACAATGCTATTTGTAGAATCTAATTTGGTATTGGTAATTTTCTTTCCATTTGATCTCTCCCGTATCATCATGATTCATCTCTAAGAATTTGGAAAATAAAACAAATGTACTTCAAACTCATACATTGAAGGACGTTTCCCATCTTATTCAGTCCCTGAATGAGGGTAAACTTACATCACCAGTTACTTTTAACTGCACATGTTCATTACTTGGTTTCACTTCCTGTAGGGGGATGAAAAAGAAAAAGAAAGAGAAAAATTATGGTTAATCAACAGATTCTTTAAAAAAAAAGGGGGGGGGGGGGAGGGGAAGTTAACCTTAAAAAATTTTCCAGATATTTCTATGCCATACATAAGATATTAGACCAAAGTGAGCTGGATATCGCAACATGAGGATCCACATCTCAACTTCTGCAAGTATAGTTTCACCCACCGTGTAGTTGACAATTGAAATGAACTACCGATGTCAGCAGTGAATACACCAACCATTAACAGCCTCAACTCAGAGGTTGATGCCTATCTTGCGACACACAGCTCAACAAGTTTAGTTATACGTGTAGGCCCAGCAGGTGTTAATCCTGTTGGGTTTTCCCACAGTCGTCATAAAGCTACGGATTTATTCTATCAGGAAATGATACTATTGCACTGGTGCTTTTGATGGGTGGGCATTAGGCCAAATAAAATAAAAAATCATGTTTAGCTTCCCTGCCTGCTTCCTTTTTTGAGGCCCTCTGCTTCTTTTTTTTTATAATGAAAAAACATGAAAATCATACTGCTAAAATACTGCAATAATGTAGTAACTTGCACTGAATTGCAGCTTGTCTCCTTCTAATTCAATCAATGGCTGATTCATTGACGGAAAAATCCAAAAGGACATAGATAGACTAGACATAGACTGTCACTTCATGTCTAAAATACACAAAAGTACTGAAATATCAGACAATTCGCCGCCAATTCATCATATTTTGGAAACTATCACGTCCATCACTCCCAAGATAAAAAAGACAAGCTAGAGAGAAATTATCAAATTTTATAGACGATTATCACGATTTAACAACCTACTAAACGGACGAGGGGGGGGGGGGGGGGATGCGTTCCAAAGTTACAAACGCACTAATCAGGCGATGCACAAAGAACTTAAGCTTACAATTAGTGCATCATGCGGCCATGCGCAGATCGCTCATTCGATCTCAGCCTCATTTCTATTCACTCAATGCTAGATATTTGTGCGAAGAGCAAGCTTGCGATTTTCCTTTTTTTTTATACCAAAATTATGATATTTCAGTCAAACTGGAAACCCTCTATTTGTTATGATTTTCTCACTTACTGGGTAAGTATTTCACTTAACTTTTTCAAAGTTTGAACAATTCTCATTTTCGTCATAGACCCTATTTAAGGTACAAACTGGAAATTTATTCTGAGATGTTCGTTGATTTGTCTATGTGATTGCAATGCCGTCTGTGCGTCAGTTATGTGTGAAGTACGTCACCTGTTTAAAGCAAGACGTGTCAAAATCTCTGTGGTGTGACGTAATATTACGTATTGACTTTGCCATTGAACTTAAGTTGCGCTAAGTTGCGCTTAAGTTAAGTCTAGATCTAGACCTAGTCCCTCTTGCACTTAAATTCGTAGCCACTCGAGCAGATCGGCCAATGAGAGCGCATAAACTCACTGTAGAGTAAAGGAGGGGGTAAACGACCAGCTTCAGTTTTCGGCCGATCCGTTGGATGCATGGTAAAATCCCTTTAAAATACATCGCATAATAGCATATCACATATCCCACACATACCATGCCAGAGTCACTGAAGAACCACATTTGCAATGGAAAATATATCCTAAAATATCACATTTTAGCGATGTAATCGGCGGTCCCGCTACCCAAATCTGAAAAATCGAGTATCTTACGCGTGTATGTAAGAAATATGGGTACCATAAAATGAGCTTTATTTCAAGTATTTTTCAGATTTAGAGCCCGATTTTGTGTTAGTCGCAAGCTCAAAAGTATCTCATCGCATGTATTAAATCAATGCAGCCAGACCCCGCAACGCACGCACGATATGTCAGTCTAATTCAGATTCCAACTTCCGATCACTGCAGTGCTAGTCTTTGACAAGGCGAGCACCGGGGAGCTCCGGCGTGGGATACCTGCTCCGCCCGCTTGTGCTATAGATCAGCGCGGAAACGCACGGCGCGCGCTTCCTATTGACTTTGTACATGCGGTCGTAAACTGAATCGCTAGGTCGATAAGTGGCTCCAAAACAGTGAAAATTGAAATGAATATTGTCATGGCAATTCGTGATTTTTTTCTGGGATTCTTTTTGTGTTTAAATAATAATAATATTTGCTTCATGATTTGAACAAGAAATGATAATAAATAGGAAGTAAAGAGTAAAAAAAATAGGATTTTGTCTTAAGTGGCCGAAAACCGGCTCCTTTACTCTAGATCTACAGCGCTCAATGCACAAAGTTCTTTGTGCGATGATAGAGGATCATTCATCTTTCCATCCTGCCGAAGAATGATTTAGAAACTGAGATCTCTCTCTCTCGAGATCTCTCTCTCGAGCTCTCTCTCGCTCTCTCTGTTTTTGTCCCTCCGCTTTTGCCGCTTGCCTTGACTTGAGAATTGAGAAGTTTGCAAAGTCACAGAGAGACAGACACTGTCACAGTCTAAGTGCAACTTGTGCAAAAAGGTGCATTTTCTTAATTTTTCCTCCCCTTCGTTCTCAAGTAAACGGACCACTATCGGCAATAATATTTGCTCATTCTCACTCTCGTTAGTATGCAGTGCAGTATAGTTTACGTGCGTTCAGCAAGTCAGTGCATTGGCCGTGCGAAGAGCGCTTTCATGCCGTTCATGCATGTGGGCATTTTGAAGCTTTTGTCACACGCCATTCCGAATTCGCCTACAACTTTCAAAGAAACAATAGCAAGACAAAATCATATAATAAGAGGATGGAGAACAACACAATAATTGGATGAATTGTTCTGATGAATCTTACCTTGTGTTCAGTGGTCATGATATTTGTGGTTTGAGTTCTTGCAAAAAAACTGAAAATTTAAGGGGGTTGATCGTATAATTTGCACACACAATGAATGAACGCGGGTACAATTTTCTAATTGGACGACAGAGGGCAGTATTATTTTAATGGTGCGCCCTCAACGATTTGCACATATCGATATGCGTTTATTTACATGTAACGCCTAAATATTTTCATTGTCATAATTCATATTCCAGATTTTTTGCTAAGTCATCAAAATAAACAGTGGTGAATAAAGAGGCGAGAGGATTATTCTTCGTTGTGCGCTTGTGCTCATTTGGATGTGTGTATTTATCTGAGTGTTTTACAGCTAATAATATTTGTTATACATTCTATATATTTTGGAGCACCCAATGACTCATGAATACATAATTGTTTCTTGTTTAACGTGTAAATTAATATATTCTATTTTTCAATTTCATTGCATTTTAAGGTTTCATTTTCATCTTTATTTTATTTTAGCTCATTTTATGTTAGGCCTATTTTTATTTTGTATTTAGTTCATTTTATGTTATTTTTACTTTTTATTTAGTTCACTTATTATATTTTATCATTTTTTCTAATTTTAGTTAAGTACTCATCCTTATAATTTATTCGTTGGTTCATTAATGAAAGTTAATTTCGATTCAAGTATTGGTTTAATCATACATTTTTTTGCTTGTGGTTTAATTGGCCTCTTGGATTTTAAGCTCCTCCCTCGGGGGGGGGGGGGGAGATGTATCAGCCTATGAATATTATTGTTTGTTCAACACTTTAGTATGAAAACTGTCGAAATAAGGCCTGACTTACCCCTGAATATTGTATTCATAAGAGATTAAAACTTTGATCGAGCATAATACAAAATAGTTCTCAAGAGAAAAAATAGGAAAAATAAATGATTGGCATGGTTGGCGCAGAGACTTTTCTGCAAAATACCTTCTTCAACCGTTATCCCGACAGTTTCTGAAAGTCGTCGAGCGCCACCTTGTGTCTATATCGCAATGCAGTTGCGCAGGTGTGTCGTCATAATATCTCTCGCGCACCCCCTACTATTACTAGGATAAATTGCGAACTAACTTTTCACTTTTCAAGCACAATGCACGTCTAAATGGTTTTAATTAAAGAAACGGCCCTATTACAATGATTGTTGATTTGCAGCATATCACATTTGGGTTGGTAGTATGTCATTCTTCCGTTCAATAATATTACTTTCTATTTTCTTCTGACTATATTCCGATAAAAATATACGGAACAAAAATTATGAATAACCCTGTTGTCATACTGAACGGGTGGTTGTAAACCATTAAATCATCTTAACGCTGATGACATACTCTCCACCCCGGCCACTACCGCTCAAGAACACTTCGGATACTGTAGCTGGCGAGATTTCAATACATTCATGTTGTGGGGGCATTTCATATTCACTAAGTGAGGAGGGGCGTTTTGCTTACCCTACGGAAAATTTGGGATCTGCGTCTGAAAAGTTTTTACCGATATTCAAGTTAATCTACCATTCTGTTTTGGGGCGATTAAAAAAAAAAGGTTAGATGACATCGCTCTCTCTCTCTCTCTCTCTCTCTCTCTCTCTCTTTACCCTTCTTCCTCGTCTCCCCCTCCCCCTTTTTCTCTCTCTCTCTATCTTCCTCTCTCTTTCTCTCTCTATCATGCTCTCTACTTCTACTATAGTAAGCACCTGCGCCGGTGTCCGATCTTAGTGTGATTTTCATTCTTGTGCAAGAGTGCACCAGAAAGGCAGAAGATAGAGTGAAATGGAAAAATGTTGCAATCAACGTCCGAACCGGGAGAAGAAACTTAAATAGATAGATAGGATAGTAACCCTTTTCATCAGGCTTCATGATGAAAATAAGTTGGTGGACTGCAATATCTCTCTTAACATGCTATCTTTGTGTTTACCACACACGAATGTATTATCCAATGGAAGAAGAAAATGACTCCCACATCATAAAATAGACCAACAATTAAAGCCCCACTGCACTACTTAGCTGCATAGCTACTTGCGCCCCAGTATTGCAAACAATGCCTAAGCGGTGACCAATAATTGGTCCCCCATGGTCCCCCTTTTCTGATGTTAAAATTATTGAGAGCTAATCTGATGAGATAACCACCTATCAGTGATCCTGCAGGGAGGTCTAATCCCTCCTGGCCAAACTAGTGCAGATAAGTCAATTAATTCATAAAGGCAAGTGGCTATAGCAATACTAATAATCTGGATATAATTACATGTATAAAGCGCTTAAATATCAACTGTATATAATCGCTTTACAGATATGGCGGACATATTATTTATCATAGCACTGTCATAAGCAACGTAACCGGCGTAGCAGATGGTGGGGTGATGATTTGCCCCCCCCCCAAAAAAAAAAAAAAAATAAAATAAAAATAAAAAAAAATAATAATAAATAAATAAATAAATAAATAAATAAATAAATAAATAAATAAATGAATAAATAAATAAAATATGTTAAGACTTATATCTCTCCCTGATGTAAAACATTGATGACTTTGTTGTTGTTGTCATCCCTTTATGAGACGTTTGCCCCTCTAACAAATTGTCCGACCCCGCCCATGTGCACCCCCACCTACATCCCCAATCGCCATAAAATCATATTCAAAGATGCACGAGACAAAGAGATAAAAATGATTTGGTTTACATGCATGAATCATGATTGTCACGACAGCCAATAGACGCTTGGATTCTTCCACGATCTCTTCTTGTTTCCGTTTTAGGTTTGATGAAAGTTGTCGCTGACCTGAATATTAAATGAAGAAAAGAAGATCAAGAAGATTAAAATAGCAGTCGAAATGTTTGGTTGCTTGGATGTGAATCACCTACATGCTGTGTGAACGTTGAGTTGAGAGAAAAATCCGACTGTGGGTGTCATCTTTTTCTCTCCTCCCTTAAACACAAACAAAACAAAACCAACAAAAGCAACAAGAAATATCGAGAGTGAGAGAGAAGAGAGGGTGTAGTGTAGTAGTGGTGGCTATTCTACCTGACTGCTAAGAAAGCATAAATGCTTGTTAGTAAGCAACCAGAGGACCGACGGCTTTAGGTCCTCTCCGAGAGACTATAATGAGGAGTAATGCCTCACCAAAGGGCGCTAACGCATCGCCTTGGTTTCGAACCCGGGTCGCCGGATTGCAGGACCACTGCTCTATACCGACTGAGCTATCGAGAGAGAGAGAGAGAGAGAGAGAGAGAGAGAAAGAGAGAGAGAGAAAGAGAAAGAGGAAGGGGACAAAGGGAGAGGGAGATACAAACAGAGAGAAAGAAAGCGAGAGACAGAGAAAGAAGATGAGGGAGAGAGAGAGAGGGAGATACAGACAGAGAGGGAGGAAGAGAGAGAGAGCGAAAGAAGATGAGGGAGAGAGGGAGAGGGAGATACAGACAGAGAGGGAGGAAGAGAGAGAGCGAGAGAAGTTTTTTTCCCTCGGGGGGAGGGGGGGGGGTCAATTACAATCAAGTCGCGAGTGGGTGGAACGATATACGATCATTTGAAAATCGAGAACCCAAACGAACGCGCGTGGCCGGGGAGAGGAGGAAAAACAAATAATGCGAATCGGAATGAAATTGGCCATCCCGCTTTCACAATCGGCACTTTCGATTGTTTCGTCACTCCGTCAGCGTCAAGTCCACGTGAGAGAGAGATGATGAGATCTCATTATTTCACGCACTCGTACATTGTTGTATGACCGAAGAGGGTCCATCAAATTATATAGCCATCTCGACATGAAACCATTCAACTAATCAAGTCTATTGTAGAGTCGTGGCGAACAGGAGTCGCATTCAATGATTTCTGCTTTTGTTCAGAAACTCTTGCTCCTTCTCTCTCTCTCTCTCTCCAAGTCACCATCGTCTACAATCTCGACAAACACGATGACGGCTTCCAGCGGGTGTTTTCCTTAGCTCATCGTCGTCACCATTCACCGATTGGTTTTTTCTACGGAGTGCGAGTTTATTTTGGTTTCGAAATACAACAAGGAAAGTGTGATTTGGATTTGTAAGCGTCGTCACAAAAGGACATCTTTTGGATATCATTCGATTGTATTTTCGTCGTGAATTTTGAATATCTAAAGGTTAGCATTCTAAAGCAAGATGATGCTCCCTTCTCTATCTTCATCAGTAAGTATTCACTTCTCTACTAATCTGTTATGCTAAATAATAATTGTTATTATTCATTATAAGACAAATAAGAAAAATACGAGGACTCTCTTTGCATCCATCTCAAAACTAGAAATTTGTATTCCTCTTCAATGATTAAGGAACGCTATTAAAACTTTTTTCAGAGTCGTGTACTTACTTGAAATGTTTATTATACATGTATGTCAATTGTATGGAAATACATCGCTGAGTTTGAGAGGAAGGAATTACAATATGAGAGGCAAAAGAAAACGGGAAAAAGGGAAGAATGGTTGTATCCAATGGGAATTCTTTTCATGTAGTCGTAAGCCTGATGTTAGTAATTTTAAAATCACAGATACCATAAATATACAAAAACAAACTAGAGTAGTAATTTCAAATAAATTACACGAAACTGTCACCATTAATGAAACATTGTTTTACATACAAATCTAGACTGATTTTGATCTACATTTATGTTTGTTAAATATTAGTACCTTTAGTGTTCTCGCTCTTTTTTTTCCTTCTCTCTCAGTTTGTGTATACAACCTTAAAACGAATAGACATGTTCACGTTTTACAAGCTAAAATTCGATAATACGATATAATATTATTAATAGGCAGTACATTATAGTAGTAAAATACCTCCAACGAAAGAAAACGATTGCGAACAATTTGATCAATTTTCATCATGATTTCTTTATTGATGAACTATTCCAAGTTCATGCTAAACCATTGCACCTTCAATGATCCCCACAATATGATAAATATTAAATTGCACTGTTCGTTTGTAAAACTGCATGGGCACGGTGTGCCCATTAGTAACGCTTACTAATGAGTAAGATCATATACCATAATTCTCTTGTGATAGATTCCAATGGACATGGATTAATTTTCTTCTTTTTGTTTTTAAATTGTATCCTTTAAACAATGATGGTGCATGGTGTATTCTTGTTGGAGTTCTTACAATCAAGGCCCGTTCAAATTGTCAGCATATTTCCCTGCATAGCCTGGTAGCCCAAAACATCTCAAAAACATGCTTCCCCAAAACTGCGGAGAACTTCATTCATTTTCTCAGTCGGACATTCCTCGGTTCAGATATACTTTGTATTCCGAGCTATGCTATAGAACCAAATTGGTAACCAGAGCACAACATCATTTAGTTTCCTGAAAGTTGAAACTCAATATATTTGAATTTCACTTTTGTTCATTTTTTAGGGTCAAAGTTTCGGTATTTGCGAAAATTCTCACTGTGTATGATTGTATAGAAGCGAACCACCACCGAAAGAAATCGAAATCCGTTGGACGCCGGAACCTCTAAACCTCTGAACCTCCATTTTCTTTTTTCTTACTAGTATTTTCTTCTTTTTTAACAAAATGTATTATGCGCTTTATAAGATCGATTTTAAGTTGGACTTAACTATGGCACGACGTTCATGCCACCGTTTGCTCTCACCATTTTCTGGCATTGGTCTCTCAAAGGGCTCACAAACCTACAGAATTTACATTTTTGAATAATTCATTATTGAAGGAAAACATATTATCTAAAGATCATAATGGTGAGTTCAAACGGTGGCATGAACAGCCTGCCATAGTCAAGTCCAACTTAAAGTCAATCTTAGTCTTTGTGAAACACCCCCTGTATTATTATTATTAGTAGTAGTAGTATAAAAGACCTTTAACTTCCAAATATTCCAAGAAATTATATATACAAAGTCATGCATAGGTTTGAATCAAATTACACAAGTTTCACGGAGCAAATTCGAAAGTGAACACAATGGAAAATTGTGATTATATCCTAATACTACGACATAAAAATAGCACTCTTGCGCTCGTTCATTATTTAATCTGCACGATTGGTTGGACATGCTCTCGAGGCACAGGGCGATTCAAGCGAAATTTAAAGAAAGAGCAAAATCGCACTTAACTTTGAAGTTAAAAGCGCAAAAGTATTTTAAGCCTGATAACGTATGCAATTTTTGTGGCGATCTTGAATACAAGTCATGTTCTATATTACAACAGTTTCTTTTCCATATGTATATTATGTATTTGTGTATTCGGGCGTACCCATTACAAGCTATGCTTATCGGGATTCGCGCCTTCTTCCTTGTAATACAAGTTCTATTTATGTTCCCACGTATAAATTGTATTGTTTGAAAAGATGTCAAATATGTTGTCAAATTGAATGGAAGAAAATAAATGTTCATTTGAACGAAATTGAATTGAATTTGGTAGCAATATACCACATGGTCGTTGTAGGGAGCAATCATATTCCATCTAAACTATAGATTTTAAAAAAATATTCTTTATAATAATAATGAAATCATCGACTATTTAGGAGAACTAAAAGCAACAAAAAAGTACCAAAGCCACTTACAAAATCACAGAAATTGAAGAAAAAACATTAAATACATAGAATCATTAAAAAGGTCAATTACATCATAATCTTAATACTGAAGGGTGAAGTATGTTTCAAGGAATATTTTGGAAGTGGATAGATAGGTGAATTCCCTGATCGAAAGTAGAATATTGTTCCACGTTTTCGAAGCAGCCTCTGTAACATATTTTTCGGTATAGATGAGACTCTGGATTTGGGAAAAATATTTTATATCTGTCATTTGTTGATCGAAGGTGACAAGCTGGTGTATTATTTTTACACATCAGCTTTATTACTCCTTTAACTAATGATTTGTTTGTGTTATTGGTTTACCATGGTTATATAAAAAATATAAAAAATAATATGTATGAGGAAACCCTTCATGGCGAACAAATGAGAATTGTTGAATGAAACAATGAAAGTAATATATACTTAAAATCGATGAAAGTTGACTTGACACCTTTTGCAATTACAGAGGCTAATATTGTTAAAAGGCAATAACGACTACCCTTATTTATTTGATCCTAGTTTCGAACTTAGGTCTAGTTCAGTCATTATCGATCAAAGAAAAGCCGCGTTTCATCAACAAAATGACACACACATAACAAAAATCGTAAGAAAAATATTTGTTGTTGTTGCAACTACAGAGGATAATATTATTCAAAGGCAATGTGACTGCACGATTGCTCTCATTTATTTGATCCTAGTTTTGAACTTAGGTCTAGTCCTGTCATTATAAATGAAAAAAAAAAGCCGCTTTCCATTTAAAAAAGAAAGAAACACACACACACACAAAAAAACATCGCAAGAAAAATATTTTGTCCATGTCAGTCATCACGAGGACAAGAGGAAGCAGTGAAAGTGCTTCAACATTATTCTCGATCACATTACTCCCCTTTTTCCTCTTCTGAATACCACTTATTTTTCTTTAATTCATTTAATAGTTTATTTCATGTTTTTAAACAGGATGGCTCATTCAATGAAAATGCGTTTTCGTTGGGGTCCTTTACAAAATACATGTACAGGTACATTTAAAAATAAAAAGAAACATTGTAACATCAAAACAAAACAAAAACAATTATAAATTATATACAACATGAAAAACAGAAAGTAGGAAGTTTAGGGCAATTCTACCTATCAAAAAAAGTAATAACATGTATATTTATCCACATAAATATGGCTAAATTGTTAACGTCTAAAGAAAGTGAGACAAATATTTATTTTTTGTGGTCAATAATGCACAGGTCGTGCCTTTTAAGCCCATATTACACTATTATCCACGAAGTGAATTTCGTGAAGATAATTTTGGTTATGTTCTATTTGCAATTTCAGATTTGTATATGTTTGTTACTAATTTCTCTTCATGAACATCGTGGTCTATCCTTCACGATGAAACGGGCTTTTTAAAGAGTAATCTTGGACCTACATGTGATTTTATGGCAATATGCACATCTTACCATTTTCTACTCGAATGTTGAATAGATACGAGCTATGATTAATTCAAAGCGATCATTATTAGTAACACCAACATCATGGTATATCCAGTGTCGGTTTCAATTTTGTTTTGTAATACGGCTTATTACTAATTCTTATTATAGACATCCAAGTTCTCCATTGTTCCTTTGACTAAGAACGTTACCACTAAGTGGACTTGTGTCGTTCAATTGCATATTGTTTATGTTTAATCTTAAGTCTATGCCTCATGAATGTACGTTAAAAGATTTATTCCGTCAGAACTCGCAAATTCATAATTATAATACACGTCAAAGGTGTCTTATTCGACAGCCTTTTGCAAGAACAAATGTCACTCTGACCTCTTTCCATATCTCTTGCATTAAAGAATGGAACAGTCTGCCTGATGATATAAAAAATAGTACAACTCTTTCTAGGTTTAGAAGTTTATCTAAAACGTACCTGCTTGAAAGACTGACATAATTTTTATTCGCAACTTAGTAATTTCTCATTCTGAAATGCTTTTTGACCACTAAGGACCTACTCGTCAGTGTGTTTGCTGTGTATGGTGATGTGCGTGTGTGGTGTGTGTGTGCGTGTGTGTGTGTGTGTGAGAGAGTATTTGTATGTTCTATATTCTGTAGCTTAGTATTTTCATCCATTGTATAATCATACGTAACATTCTTTTTACTGTAAATGTATGTATTTTGTTATAGGGCCCGCTCACAAGCTTAGCTTCTAAAGGGGTCCTAAAACCGTTCAGTTTATGATGTAATCAAGTTAGAATATGTTGATTGATGTACTATTACCAGTCTCTTTTTTATGTAACAGATTATATCATGCTTTGTATGGTTTTGAATAAAATGAACTGAACTGAACTGAACTTGTAGCGGGAAACGGCTCGAATTTCGGTAAAGCATAGTCAGTCCAAAAAGATGCCAGAATGGTTTACAACTCTACCAAATACGTATTACACTGATTTTTGGGGGATGAAGTCGCGGGTATTCAACTTTTTGGTAAGAAACAAATAAGGAGTTATTTGATATCGTAGAATGTCAGGTATAATGTAGGCGGTAAACGGTTCGAATTTCGGTAAAGTAAAGTCAGTCCAAAAAGATGCCAGAATAGTTTACGACTCTACTAAATACGTATTACATTTTTGGGGGATGAAATCGCGGGTATTCAACTTATTGGTAAGAGACCAAGGAGTTATCGGAGTTCTTTGAGTGGCAAGTAATGCGTCTGATTTGATGCATCTTTACGGTTTTTAAGACTGCGACGTTTGCTCACTTCAGGCACTCATCGAGAGTCTTCAGATTCTTCAACTACCCTTACCTAACTCGATGGCTTCACTCAGCGGTTTTTTCCGGGTAAATTCCCCAATTCATTCACCTCGAAAGTCATTCCTATAAAATAAAACCTGGCAGTCAAGCTCATTTATTTGAAATTATAAGTTGACTTCACTCGGGGAAGGGCGAGAAGGAAAAGAAAATATCAAGGGAATCGCATTAAAGGTAATATACAAAATGGTTAGGTTTAGTTTTGGTTTTTGTTCTGTTTTTTTTTGGTGTGTTTGTTTGTCTTTTGGTTTGGGTCTTGTTTTATTTATTTTTCCTTTTTTTTGGGGGGGGGGGGGTAACTTTCAACGACGGTCTTTGAATTCGCCTTAATTATTGATAGAGTATTTTAAGTTTGCCTTAAATCGTAACTTGGTACATGTATATAGAATTGAGCAATTAATTTTTGTAATAACTTCAATCTTTAATCATATTATTGTCTAGGCCAACAGGGCCAATGTTAAACGCAGTTTTGTAACTGACAATGATGCCCTGTAAAAATAAAACTACAAATTAATAATCAAATAAATCTTCTGATTCACCACTGCTGTATACTGGAAACAAATTTAGTGTCGACATTCAATATTTCACTGTAGACATGAAACCAAATCAGTCATTTTATGTTTTTGCTCTGAAATAAATCTTTCATCTTTGAACATTTTTATGTGAGTGATTTTAACAAGCTCGTCATCCTTATAAAATGTGTAAATATCAGTTTTGAATCGTTGTTCAAATATTCTACTTCAATCTGTACGTCAATGTAAGGGTCCTTACTTGGGAATTTAATAGTAAATTTGTTTTGACAATGAGATAAAATTACAAAGGAAAGCATAGATCGACAAACGATCTTATACAAGCTCTTTTGGAAAAGGAGACGTTAACTTTATTATATTGACTGCCGAATTGTATCAAGGTAATAAATCCTAGTTGCCTTCATATTATTGTTATTCATTCATGTTCCCGTTGGGCTAGGTTCTCCTTTCTTCAATGCAGGATGGATATTTCATTGATACATTCAGGTTGCTCCAGTTTAAATGCCCTGAAATATTGAACGGTTCATTCAGTTACACTTGAAGACGTCACATTGATCGTACACTGCAGACCCCCGTCATACTAAAATGGCCAACAGCAGCGCGGCCCGAAAGGCTTATATTTGGTCGGTTTATATTATATTTTTGATTCATTCATTTATAATCCACAAGTTATTCCATTTTAGGACAAACATTTACATTGATTTGAGATAAAAAAAATTAAAGAGGATTATGAACAGATTAGGAACTAAAATAGCAAAGTATAAACGGTAAAATGTGGAGGGATCTACTGAGAAGCTTATAGCGTGTAAAATGTAGACCCCGTGACTATCAACATATAAAAAGGTCGTAAAAGTTGTATGATTTAGATAAGCTAATTAATCAATTAAAACAAACATTACATACAGATGAAATAAACAGATGCGGTTACCGAACGAGAACACAAAAAATGTACGATAAGAGTCAGAGATTAAAAAACAACAGCCAACGATTTAGAATTGTGATTGTGACCAGGTTGACACCAGGTCGACTAGAGACCGACAAGTAGCCAAAATGATTAAGAATCGGTCAACGTATAAAGGCATCGTTTAACAATGTTAAATCTGAGATGCATAGCCCTATGTGTTATCAGTGTTTGTGATATGGTGTAATATTGAAGCCCTTAAAAAATTCCGCTTCAAAATGAGCATGAAGTGCCTCAATGAAGTAAAAATCTGTGAGTGACCGGATTTACAATACTCATTTACCCCCAATAGACTGTAATTGTTATAAAAAACCGTTAGAAAAACCGTAAGAAAAAGAAAAATGAAATTTCGATTTCCAATCAAAAATATCTTGATAATCAGACAGGCGATCCGCTGGTAAAAGTCATGGGATTCCTGACTGACCTAAAGGTTTGTAACTATGATTGTAGCATGAGCTAAAACCAGGATTTTGTTTCAGAATCTGAGGCAATGTCACCGAGTCACTTTAAGTCGGTCTGGCATTGCGATCGAGAAAATGCTCCAACCATACCAGCGAGAATGACACCAGACCTACAAGAAACCGAACAAAACAATAATATTTGTAAAGCGCTTAGAGACGATATACCGGATTAAGCGTTATATAAATCCATATTATTATCATTATTACATTATTTTGTAGCCGAATGGCTAAGATGGGTCAGTTTGGAGTATATGTTTCTCGGTGTGACTGAGGTATGCGACTTTTAAACACGGGTTTCACAGTAATTACTGGAAGTGTCTGATAGTGTTTCCCGCTCCGCTTGTTGTGTTCAGGGTCTTGAAAACAAATTATGGTGACATAATGTTGACAAAAAGAGGTTAATTTTCATCTAATGATTTGAATTTGTATTCATTTGGAATTGAATGTCATCTTGACCTCGGTTAGATAGCGATTTGCTTTAAGGGGGTGTAGCATGACGAGACTGTGTGTCTTTCCCACGGCCTGACTCAGGGCCAATCGGGTATACGACAACGGACGACGCGACCGCAGTATTCACGTGCGTGCAACATACGCAAAACCGAAGCGTGAGGAGAACTTCGGTCTGTTTCGCGAACGCTAGCGCGCGCTGACCGTTATAATCGAGTCCATTCGTTTGCGAGCAGTTGTCCAAAAGAAATGATTTCTTGATTTCAGAGTGATCAATGTACAAAATCTACTCGCTATTTTGCGTATTTCTGTTCACGCATGTCTACATCTTCGTCTGATTTTTATATTGAGAGAGAGAGAGAGAGAGAGAGAAAGAGGAAACAACGATAATGTTGCAAAAACACTTTTGCTGGTATAAAACTTGTAAACAGGAGCTTGTTTTGACGGAATTGTGACATTAATTTTGCGGTATGAAGGTAAATGTTTGTCCGTCAATTCTCGCAAAGAATTTAGGGAATGTCTTTCGAATTCACCATAGGTGTGAGGCTTTTAGGCACTTTAACATAAATTCAAGAACATCGGCACTATTTTATTTGCCAGCATTGTGACTTTTGACAACCCAACCTAAAGCTCGATTAAACTCCCATAATTTGTCGTTCGTTTCTATTTAGTTTCATCACATAAAAATCACGCTAATATACAATAACAACTTTTCCAATTTGGGGCGAAAATGCCGAATTATTTCAGAAAAAATAATATGGAAAATAATCTGATTGATGGGGGCGTTTTTTCCTTAGTAAATTTTGATTTCATTAGAGGATAATATTGTATTGCTCAAATTCGTCAGACAGACATACAATATTTGTTGTTGTTAAACATATTAAAAGGACAATGACTTTTTAAAGTAAATATTATTGAGTAAGAGTGTCCCCCTCATTTTCTCCAAAACAGGTTAAAAGACTTTGTGATTTGTGCTATCTTTTCGATTCTTTGATTGCAAATCAGCAAAACCTTAGCCTGCATACTGGTGCCTTGATACTATTAAGGGCTCAAAAATCTTTATACATTCAGGTACACAATTTCGGGAAAAGGAACGTCATAATATCAGGCTGTAACCATTCATTATTTGTCTTATATTTGGAAAAAGAACTACCTGTCTCATGTACTTAGGCTACTTCGTGTAAGTACCTCAATCTCAATTTATACATGAATAAATTGTTCTCATGTTAAATGCTAAACATGCTGAATTATATGAATTGAAGTGAAGTGAATTGAAATTCATTGTCCCTTTCAGGAAATTCTTTTTTCACTAGTTTTACAGGCATTGTATATGATAATACAAGAAGAAATACATAATACAATAATAGCAAATGTACATCGTCACAAACATAATAACATTCTGATAATTATTGTTACATTGGAAATGGAACAACATTGATTGCAGTATAAACATAAACTGCATTTATTTTACCATTTCAGGTGAAAATTATTGTGTGTTTATTTGAAAATGTAGGTAAGTTTAGTATTATATGCATATAGTTGTTGTTTAGGATGATGTTACTTAAATGTCTTTTAGTCTTCAATTAAAGAAAATCATACTGTCTCCAATTTATGTAAGGAAAACAATTTGTTTGAACGCTGGGTATTTGATCCGTTGTTTTGCTTGCCTGATCACCGGGATTTATTTACATCTAATGCTCATATCTGGAGTACATACATTTTTCTATTTTTAAAAAATCTTCAAAATGGATATCGTGAATAAATGTAGAGTCATTAAAAAATGTTCAAAGTCATTTTACATGAATTTAAACGTCCATCTTGCAAATGAAATTAGATGCCGCTAATTATTTTCAGCCGTCCATTAACGAGGGGAAATCTTTCTTTTTTCCCTTTTTTGTGAAAATGCATTTACTGATCTTGTCTCCTTTTAATGTTGTAGTATTGCCGTTTTTTCAATGAGAGGAACTTTGCCCTTCCAAATCTTTCTTCCAAATATTTCTTTCACGATACGATTGTACTTCATTTCAGAAAAGTTATTGCATATATCAAATAAAGGTAAAACAAAAAATAATGAAATCAAGTTTGGACCAGCAATACACATTTAGAACATACATAATTTTGATCTTTGTATACATCGAAATGAATTCTGTCAAGTTGAGAAATATTTACACTTTAAATGGAAATCCAACCTTCATATATAGCTAACTAAAGTCTAGAGGAAGGCATACGAATCAGAAAAGTAGACTGGTCAAATTTTGAATGAAATTTTGACAAAATATTGGAAATGTATGCATTTTTAAAAGTTGTAATCATTACAGGTATGGGCTTTTTACCTTGGCTGTATCGGCAATGTCTCTGTGATGTAGTGGTGGACCAAACCAAACAAAAATAACAAAAATATCAATTTTTCAGATATTTATTACTCATGAAGGTCTATTCTCTTTAGTTAGAGGACTTATAATAATATGCTATCCATTTTGGCAGGGCCCCACTGCCCCTAAAAGGGAGAAGGCACTCATGAGCAAAACAGATATTTATGATATTTTTGTACACGATAAACGGGAGGGTTCTCCGCGACTATACGTTATCACTAACCAAACTACCAATTAGAGATTTGCATAGACTTTTTAATAGTGATCTCATATTTCAATCATTTATAACTTTCTTATTTTGGTCTAATATATTTCAAATTTTTGCAATTGTTTTAATCTTATTTTTCTGCTGTCATACAAATGAACTCAAAACAAATGTCGCTTTTCCCTTTAATGATGCGTCTAATCCCCATTGGCGTATCTTGAATCTTCAGTAAGTGAGCGTATTGAAGAGGGCAATTAGAGAAGTAATACTCGAGAGAGAGAGAGTCTTGGCTTTTCATAATGCTGAATGCGAGTGATATGTATTATCTTTGTCTCTGATCTCCCTTTTAGCACTTAGCTTAAGACGTTATCAGTTCTTACATTTTGTGGTATTATGCGAGAAAGCAAAGTGGCACGTGGTATATTTTTCACTGTTATTATTCCACAGGGGACAAAATTATCATAACAATAACATTATTTAAAAAACGTATCCCCCAATTTTTGTTATAAATCTTTGCTATCATTTTTCATCCAGGAATATATCAAATAACAATAGGGCTGAAATTAGATATAAAAATACTTTTACAATACCGAAAACCAAAAACCAACATAGCTCAGTAATGTTCAGTTCTGAAATAGCGATTTTTTTTTCTCTCGAAAGAAACTTCTACAATATGGTCTCGTGTCGATTTAAGCTACGGTCACAAAGGTTCGTACGAACATGGACCTATTACGGATGGACATTCATCGTTTTCTTAACGAATTCATTGTGATTGTCTCCGTCAATGTCGTCTCAATAACATTCCGTACATGTTTCTTCCCTTTGGTCTCATCATGGTCGCCGGCAAAAAGCCGGGACAGAATCAAAATAGTGATTTTACACATATTAATCTACATGCGCAGAAGATAATTACTCGCCTAAATCATGGAAAATAGATGTGCAGTTCTGGCTTATAATCGGAAATTGTTGTTCCGTGTACTGTACATGTATTTTTTTTTGAAAAAACATGTTGATATTACCAGATAGAGGTTATTTTTGGATTTTTTAGTTGTGATTTAAAATCCCGTTTCCCCCTATTTCCTCATAATATTCCAGAGTTACAACGCACAGGGCTGATACAGATCATGGCCTTCTAATTGTTTTATAAGGTCATAGGTGTGTGCGAAAGGTTGCGAATCAGTAATAATACATTTCATATCACCGAAATCGTCTGCTTTTCAACTTTGCTGCTCCCCATTGAGGATGCTCTTATTTAAGATACACTCTTACAGAGCACACCATCCAAACAACACCCAAGAGAGGGAAACTGCTCCTTTGGCAATGACCGAAAATGCTTACGCAGTCGTTATTGTTAAAACAGCTGAATGTTCTCATTAAGATGCACATAATCAGAAGGCGGCGACTATGATTGGATCAAAGAAAGAATCACGTTGAATGTACATCCGTATTAAGTCCATTGTACGAACGATTTGTTCGTACGAATCTCCCTGTTTTTCCATTGTCTTCCCGAATTTCCCTTGTCTGAAAATCGTTCGTTCGGCGTTCGTATAGTTCGTAATGGCATTATTTTGTGACCGAGGCTTTACTTAATATTTGTAGGCACCTCTCTTGGTTTTTCGTGAATTTTAGTGTAAAATAAGTGAAACTAAACTCCTAATCGAGGCTATCACTCAAGTTACTGCACTTCATCACAAAAGTATTGTACTAATCGTCAGCTCAAAAATTAGATTAAAAAACTTTGGAAAAAGAAAGAAAAAGAAGATAGCAATGTTCTTTTTTATTCTTCTTTTGTAATCTTCTTTTTCTTTGCACGTATCAGTCGCTTATGATAATCCAGATCCTGGCCAATTGTAATGTAATTTTTTATCTTTACCTCTCATTAATTTTGTTTGCTATTTATAAAAAAAAATAAACATCACAGCAGCTTAAAGTTGTACGTTTTCTATTTTTTTTTACCAACACCATTAGTTGACTTTCCCTACGACATTATTATAAACGTGTGGAAAACCGATTCAGGTCATCAAAATTACACGTTTGTACACTATTGCTCAGAACAAATGCAGCGAAGGAGACGTGTATCAAATAAATTACTTCTCCATTAATTTTTACATTATTTCAATTTGGAGAACAGGCCGGGAGGAAAAACTAATTATTTAGCAGTTAGGTCACAAGGGGAAGTAGATTAGACGGTAAGCAAGGGAATATCCCTCATCTATATTGTGCCTTTAATATATTAACGTTATACAAAAAAGTCCGTCAAAACCAAAGTAATTAAATTGAGCCAATGGTATACTCGTTTTAAATATTTCCAAGTAAGGTGTTATTTCAATTTTTGGAGGACGTTATTGTAAGAAAGCGCTCAAGCACTCATCGTTGATTCATTTCCAAGATAACATGTTGTATTACAAGTAACCTAGGAAACGGAACAGAAAGCTTAGCTTTTCTTCAGGAGATTTGTGGATAAAAATGGTAATACTTCGTCAGGGTACTGAAATAATAAATAGACCTGCTGTAATCAGCATGATCATAAGGAAAGATAATGTTTTAAAAACTCGTAATTTATCATCAGTAAGAGCGAAACCGAAATGATGAATTGCTCATTTTAGAGAATGGCTTCAAGTTCGATAAAGGTACACCCACAACAAAAAGTGAGTCATTTGACACATTTAAGCATAATTTTCGTGAGTCAGGTGTAAATTGACTCATTAGTAACAACCAATGAGTCTCTATTGACTCATTTATATTTCACCAGTGTGTCAATCATGAGCTGACGCATTTGCAAAATGCTTCGACTGACTCACATGGTCGTAAAAAATGAGTCAAGATCGACATAAGAGCATTTTAGAAGAAAAAAGTGAGTCAACTTGAAAGTGAGGCTGTATGCATGCGCGCGCATGCTTTCGTGACGTCATCCAAAATGCGCATTCTCGAGCCATATTTGAATTCCCGATCGACGACGCGACGTCGCCATCTTATATCTTGGATTCAGAAGAGTTTTGACTGCAGCTAGTGAAAAATTGGTACGCATAATTATTCATATGGTTTTAAACGATGATTTTTATGACTGGATTCGTGGGCTGAATCTTCTGATTATTATACAAATGATGCATGCGTTCATTTTACGATATCCGCACTCGAGTTGATGAGGCTGTGTGTAACTTAACTATAGATTCTCACTATGAACATGACAGACAATGAAAGCGGACAAAATATACAGTTCCTCAGGAAAACAAAGGAACATCCCTTCACTGCTATTATGTAAAAATGTGTAGAACAGGTGAATATGCATGTGACACCTGTTCTACACATTTTTACATAATAGCAGTGAAGGGCTGTCCCTTTGTCTACCTGAGGAACTGTATATTTTGTCCGCTTTCATTGTCTGTCATGTTCATAGTGTGTATCGCACGAAGCCGTGTCGAATGAAAACATGCATGATCTTGCATCATTGTTTTATACAACGAAACTCCTAGATCCTTGTTATTTGATGTAAAACGAATAGGCCATTTTCGTAATGTAACCAAATTTAATGCATACGTCTTTGTGAAGTGCCTCACTACAAATGATTTCATTCACCTGATAAGAATAATAGTATTTCAATAGACAGAATCCAAACTGCATACATTAGTTGTTGCCAGGTTGGACAAGCATTATGGCTTGACCTACCTAGCAACACTTAATATATGCAGTTGCATTCTGCCTATTGAAATACTATTATTCCTATCAGGTGAATGAAATACTTTGTATTGAGGCACTTCACAAACACTTATGCATTCAATTTGGTTACATTACGAAAATGGCCTATTAATTCAAGATTGTTTCGTGATAGTATGGGTGACAAATAAATCTCAAGTTAAGGCTTAATTTAGTGCGTACAAAGTAGATTTTTCAGATTCGGGTAGCGGGACCACCGATTACATCGCTAAAATGTGATATTTTAGGATATATTTTCCATTGCAAATGTGGACAGTGACTCTGGCATGGTATGGTATGTGTGTGATAGGCCTAGGGAGTAGGGGGGTCTATGTCATGATGCACCCACAACAAAAAGTGAGTCACCCTTACTCAAATTGATGAGTCACTGGTTTGTCCGTACAGCTAAACACTTGAAGGATCATGTGAGTCACTATGACTCGATACAAATGAGTCTTATTTATCTAAGACTCACTTGAAGTGAGTCTTAGAGACTCATTTGTATCGAGTCATAGTGACTCACATGATCCTTCAAGTGTTTCGCTGTACGGACAAACCAGTGACTCATCAATTTGAGTAAGGGTGACTCACTTTTTGTTGTGGGTGTAATAGCCTGTCAACTCTAACTATTTGTAAATACTTTCTTGTATTGTAAATTTTGTCTGTGGATCGTATCGATCGCGTAACAAATAAAAAGAGAAACAATAAATGACTCTTGATAATTATTGCCTCATAGTCCAAGCAATGTCCTTTTTGATATGGGTGCCAGAAGCCATGAGTCGGCACACTTTGTGATTAAGGAATAATCCCCTTGAAATTAAGACTCGAGGGGACTATGTTCTCTTTCCGGGTTGAATGTAAATTCAATCTCTAATCTATTTTATCTTACGGAGATTTATTTCATTATCATGTTCTCGCTTTTCTCTATATCTTACATATTTCCCACCAGTCTCTCTCATCTCTCCGCCATTCTTTCTGTGTCTATGTCTTTGTCTTGTTATGTCTTTCTATCTCCACCTTTCCTTCTTTGTCTGTGTCTTTGTCTTTTTATGTATTTCTACCTCCCCCTTTCCTTCACCATTTCCTTATCGTTATTCCCCCTCTCCCTCTCCCCCATCCAACTTCTTCTCCTCTCTCTCTCTCTCTCTCTCGCTTTGCCTTTCGATGTGAGGGGAATGAGGGAGGAGGATTACGCCTCCGACAAGAGTTATATTTTGAGCTACTTGTTATCGCAGGGGGGGGGGGGGGGGGTAGTAACTGTAAATCTTTCGCAAATCGTATGATAAATGACAATTATTCACTCCAAGGCTTAATGTTACAATCAGTATACTCCTGGCAGAAAGACTCTATTTTGTTGTTGCAAAATCGGCGATCTCAAGGGATCTCATGAACTGTTTCTCGAATGGAAAAACTGATACCCGTCTAGTCTAGTTAGCATAGCTACTAAAGCCGAAATGGCACGCACCAACCCTGCCCCCGCCCAACTTATTGAATGTCGGAAATAAACAAAACTAGAATTTAAATCGTCACGAGGACGATTAAGGTGGTCTGTCTTCAAGTCTTATGATAGATTATAATATTTACTATATTGAGAAAGGGAGAAGTTATATAGACATGTAAACAATGATGATCATCATGATGATCAAGATGATGATGATCTTGATAGTAATGGTGATGACGATGATGATGATGATGATGATGATGATGTTGATGATTATCATCAACAGACCATGATGACATCAGACTGAAAAAATGAGAGAACATTTAGATAGTATATAGTCTCAGCTACAACATACTCAAAAATCAAGCCAAAATAACGGCGATATTGCTCGCAAAAGACAAGAATGTAGAATCCAGATTTGAGAAAAAGTCATCTCCCATAAGGATTACACGCAAAAAGTAATGGATCAAGTGATAATAGGGTAATAATAAAGTAAATATGGTTGTTTATTACATTATTTGCGACTGTACGTGTTTTAATATTCAAAGGAGATGGTACAGTGAAAGGTCAAAAAGATAAAAAAGTGAAGAAAAAAATTGTTGGAGACACCCGGACTCGAACCAGGGACCTCGAGGTCGGAAGTCAAGTGCGTTACCGATATACCAAAACATTTCCCATAGAGATTACACGTAAAGGGAAATTAGAATTCTCAAATCCCACCTTGCAAGTGAAATATGAGCATGATCCCGGCATCTGATCGAAAAATAAAGGGCACACTTGTGATAGCTTATTGTCTCAGCTACAACATACTCAAAGTTCAGCGTAAACGAAGATAAAACGACGGAGATATTGCTCGCGAAAGACGGGAATGTAGAGTCCAGTTTTTGGAAAAAGTCATGTCCCATAGAGAATACACGCAAAATGTGAAAAATTGACATGCCTCCTTTAATTGCAAAAATACGCCATGATACCATTGTCAAAATGAAATATCGTGATGACTACATTTGTAGAGAATATTATCAGGTAGAACATATCAAAATTTGAAAGAAAATTGATCAATATTTACAGAGATACAATCAATTTTCCAAAAATCTGCTGACGTCATAATATGCAAATTGAAATTTTGAGTTCGGAGGCCATTATGATGACGTCATGAGTTAATTGAGGGTCAAATGAGACATGAAATCATATCTCCAACTCATAATCTATCTAAATATGAAAGAAAATTGGGGGTACCTGTCCATTCTGAAGAGTTACAATGAATTTTGTATAGGCATGTTTTTGCACATGTATGTTATGTATTACAAGAGCTCGCACGCACGGATGCGTATCTTAACGGACGCTCATTCCGTTATTAATGGTCAGAAAAAGGTGAACATGGTATCAAAATGCTTGAAAAAATGTGCCAAATATGATGACAGAGAAAATTTGGCGATTCTACGTTGTGAAATGCAAGTACGCGCGAAAACGCGCACGCATGTGCGTGCGCGCGTTTTTTTTGCGAAATGCTTAAAATGGCCTGAAACGTATGCAAAATTAATTTGGAACGAATTTGAGCATTTTAAAATTTTAATGCGCGCGTACGTGCGCGTCGAGGTGCGCGCGCGGAATTTGTTGACATTTTTAGTTGACCTTTGACCTGAAGTTATTGTATACTAAATATGGTTCATTTTTGATTTCTCGTTATCGAGATATGATAATGACCTGATTTTTACAAAATGGCGCCTGGATGACGTCACGATGACCCCATGAACTTGAAAAAGTTAATTAGACTTGAAATCATAGGGTTCCATGACTGACAGAAATTTGAAGGAAATTGACCATGTCGATTTCGAGTAAACGTGTGGACAAAAAAGTGTACGGAAGAAATAAAAATAAAGAATAAAGAAAGAAAATTCTAACAAAATCAATAGGTGATCTGTCGTTGACAGACCACCTAATAAAACAAAGAAGAGAAGAAACTGCCGACGGAAGAAGAACGAATTGGATAGGAGAAAAGGGATTTTTTTAATTTTTTTAAAGAAGACAGTATGGCCACCCCACACATTCTCTGACATTGATATTCATTTTCCCATCAAGACTAGAGGTGTCGCGGTCTAGTGGGCAAGTCTCCGCACTGAGAACCACAAGGTATGGGGTTCGAATCCTACCACAGCAGTATCGTCCTTTTCCAAGACGTTGATCCGCAATTGTGCACACTCCACGCAGGTGAGGTGGATACCTGGCAGAAATTAATTCTTTGAAATGCTACAGAGCTGTAATTAAAAAGCAGCCAGGCTAAAAGTGGGGGTCCAGGAGTGTCAAGTGTGTTAGATGTGAGAGCCATGCAAGAACCCACTATTATTATTATTACTATTATTTATTACTAGGGCCCCATCCCATGATACCAATGAACCTTCCTTCAGTGCTTGTGCCCACACAACCCAGGGCCCTCAAGGACGTCATCGATCTTCTTCTTTTTTTTTTAACTGTAGAAGCAATCATGTCTGTATAAAACTGGAAAAAAATATTTAAAAAAATCATACGGACCGAAAAGCGATTTGCTACCACTATAGTTCTGTTATGAACATCTGAAAAAGTAATCATAACAATAAGCTTGCCTGTTTTATTAATATATTGTAGCTTTATATAAGAGATGTGAGAATGTATTCGAAGGTACATAACTATGTATGTTTGTTGGATTTCAACTGCTACACTGGACTTTGCGTTGACCACAAAAACGGGGCGTCAGGTGAGCTAGAGCTCCATTTTGTTTGTACAAGATTTCCTCATTCTTCACCCCAGATTTTGTCCCGTGTATACTTTTGTATCTTTTGTTTTTCTTCTTTCAAGTTATTATTGCATTTTGCAAAACAACAGATGAGCGAATCTTATTTTCAGAGGGAGGGGGGGGGGGGGGGTGGGAGGGGATAAATATGCCAAATCAAATAGATATCAAACGTAATGTCAACTTATCCGTGTCCTCTTCCTTGTTATGCTCTTCAGTTGCTACGTTAGTATCATTGAGAGGTCAAGAACCTCGAGTGGTTCGAATGAAGATGGATTAGATACGATTCGGAACTGCCCATCCGCCCATCCGGATCTACTTTCCTTTTCACGATCCCTTGGGGTCCCAGTGGAACTCCATATCGGTGAACCACTGGCATCGACACAATTCATCAAACTCTTTCTCATACCTCAGTCACACATACGACACCGAAACCAGACCGACTTCAGACCGAACACAAATATACTATCCCTAAAAGCCGAAGAAAAAAAATCGGTCGGTTTGAAATCGGTTTGGTTCGGAATGGCTCGGCGTTCGATCGATGCCATTCATCGATCAAACTCTTTCTCACTTTGACAGTGTTGCCGGCGAATAGGACACCGAGCTGGCTCGGCAAGAATCGTCAGGGGTTGGTGTTGCTTGGGATGGTTCGGAACCATCTCGCATGCATCGACGCCATTCATCAAACTCTTTCTCACTTGACCAATTTTGGTCCCAACTGGGACACCGAGCCAGCTTGATAATAATTAAGATGTGTCAGCTGTCTCGGGATGGTTTGGCGCCATCTCGGTGGCCATACACACGATTCCTCAAACTCTTTCTCACTTCGCCATTTGTGTATGCCGAATGGGACATCGAAGTAGTTCGACGCAAATAGGGATAACTCGGTGCTCACGATCAACATTTTTTGCTTAATAATCCAGCGTCTTTCATTTAAAGGCTGACTCACCCTCCACCCGTGAATACCCGTAGGACCTTTCGTTGCGCGCAGTTGCCATTAG
>JAVYIG010002628.1:0-17500 GCA_035222895.1 Strongylocentrotus droebachiensis | reverse complement strand
CAGAACAAATTTTGAAATACATGGAGAAGAAATACTGGATACGTGCTCATGAAAGTATGTAACATTATTCATTCATGCACATTCAGTGCACTCCATGGTACACAGGTGAAAGTATTCTTTGAAAAGGGGGAACAAAGGCTATTTATATAGCACCTCCATCGCTGTAGGAGTGATTATTTCAAAATGTACAAAGTGGGACCTCTTCATGTTTTGAAGATCTGTGGATATTCGGGGTCATTGCAGTAAGGTGCTAACCGTGAACTGGTCTATTTGAATTTGAATTTGAATTTGAATTTGAATGTATTAACAACAACACATCACAATAATGACAGTACATATGAACAATCATACAATGCAAAAAAAAAATAATAATAATGACACATGTATACATAACATAAGAGTAATGTCGATTGAACAGTAATGGTTTTAAAACGATATTTTTTAGACATACATCTGCATACTATTAAATGTACAAAAGATATATACTTAAATATGTATATTACTATGTTTAGGTGAAGTTGTTAATGGGAACTAGAAGTTAGCACAAGTGCTAGTCGAGCCTAGTTCCATTCTTTGGCAAGTTTTTTTTTCTGTTAATTTGTTTTTACATATGAATGTAAAACTTGTTTGTTTTGTATTTACATATATACAGCAAAATAATACAATATCATGTAACTTCTTTTCTTTACTAAAATGAAAAAATAAAAATAAAAAAGCTTAAGCGATTAAAGCATTATAATGAAAGAAAACAATCTTTGAAGAAATAAAATCATCAATGTGTTCATAAAAATGAAAAGGATGTATTAATAAAAATAATCATACACATGTACGTACATGCACAAATCCTGTAAAAGCTTAAGGCCGCTATAAGTGTATACATATATAAAAGGAAGACAAGTAATATAAAAGGAAAAAACGAAGGGGGTGGGATTGAGCCCATGTTATTTACATAGAAGGTAGGTGGAAAGATGTCTCCGACAAGATAACCTTGATGTTTTTAATCTAATTTCATCTGGCAGATCATTCCACAGCTTTGTTCCTACAAACGAAATACAAAATTGCCCTTGCGTTGTCTTACATTTTGGTTGATAAAGTGAGCCACTTTCTTTTCTCCTAGTTGCATATCTATGCTGTATCATCTGACAATAATCCACTAAAGAGTGTGGCAAAAAACCTTTTACCAAATCGTACATAAATGTTGTTACAAGAAGTTCATGAAGTTGAAAAATATTTAAAATGTTTAGACTTTGGAAAAGAGCTTTGGAGTCTGTTCTAAGTGGACTGAATGTAATTGCTCTCATTGCCTTTTTTTGACTTAAATATATACAATTTAGATTACTTTTGTAAGTGCTCCCCCATACTTCTACTCCATAAGAGAGGTGAGGCTGTATAAAAGCCTTATATAATAACACAAGTATATTCTTGGGAACAAAATGTCTCAGTTTAAACAGAATACCTACTTTCTTTCTTATGCATTTGTTTATCGTCTGAATGTGTTCTTTCCATGAAAGGTGACAATCAATTTCAATTCCTACAAATGATGCAACAGATACCTCTTTAATATTTGATCTTGATATTCTCACAGATCCCTTTTTGTCTATTGATCTAGCTTTGGATTTCATAATCATATAGTTTGTTTTCTGTAAGTTAATTGTGACTTCATTTGCATTACACCATTCCTGCACCTTCATTAAATTTTCACTTACAATTTCTAAATTACCCCCTTTAAACTAATGGGAAAGAGAAACAAATTGCATCACGACTAGGTGCAGAAGTCAAAACACAAAAAGTGGGCGAAATCAATGAATACAGATCGAAAATGTGATCAACTTAGGGAGATGAAGGCGATGAAGGATTACAGATGTCAATAAAGATCAGTGACCGGAATTATCTTCATTCGAAATGTCCCCCGCAAATGCCTCTTAGCATTCGAAAAGTGATACCTCTGCCAAGAGGAGCAAATCATTTCAAAAGTGAAGTATTTAATAAATTGCTCCCAGTCAGTAATAAAGATATAGGAAAGTGAAATGAAATTGAAATTGTATCTTCCTTCTCTTGATGGAACGGTAAGAGATTGGGCTCATTTCTCGGTAGGGCGTGTTGAGAGCACGTACATTATTTTATCCCCAGCGTCTTCAGCTCTTTCTCGAGCGTTTGAACAGAATCCACGAACCGGTGTAGATTTCGCAATTCCGCGGACATCCCAAAAATAATCACTCTTCAAGGGCCTGCAACGTGACGTAATAGAATATTGGATAACTGTCGCAAAAGGCTCCAAAATGGACACTGAATATCATTCAATTAATTAGGATCCTCTTATTTCCCCTGTCATGATGATGGTAATGATTATTGGTGAATTATAAGGAGTAAGTAATCTAACGATTATAAGAGTTAGCCCTACGCGTTCATCAAAAATAGTAGGGCCTACTTGATTTGTTGATACTGAAAAAGTTTTGTTTTAACATACGCGGGTTTACGCCAATGATTTTTAATGAGTAATCCAAGCTTTCTAGTGTCGATTTGAATGAAAACAGATTATTGACATTTTGAACGAAATCGGACAAAAACTACGAAAGTTTTAGGGTTCTGAAAGTTGAGATCACTTTGTATCAAATTATGAGAATCTCAAATTGGCAAATTACTCATTTCAATGTGACGTATTTCAGGATGACCCTCGCGTTCGTTGTACCCTTAAATATCATAATGTGGCGTTTTCTCGTATGTGCCTCAACCTTTATGTGAGTACTCAAAATATGATATGAATTAATATGATATAAAACGTCCCCCAAGAGACAAAAAAGAGTCTTGTCAGGCATAAGTTTTGAGAAACGGCATTCAAATGGGAGAGTTGGCCACCACAACAGCTCATCGGCATTACCGATTCTGACGCATATACCATAAGTGGTCTGACTCTCTGCTTCTGTTTATTGGTTTGCTTTTTTGTGTTTCATGTTCGTTTGTTTGTTTCCACTTTGCTTTCTTTGCTTTGTGTTGCTTTCCTTCAGAGTAATTTATAATGTCAAACTTAGATTTTAATTTAGAGTGTTGAAGTTAAACAAGATTCACACGTGTGTTAATGATCCCCCAATCTTTCTTCAGCACGATAGATATGATCTCGATGAGAACGTGTTTCTTCTGAATTGATATCCCGCTGGGGAAGGTGCAGTATCAAATTCCATTTTCTATTCATTTCGTGACATCACCCCTCATTCAGAGCGTACTTCATCAATCTGAGGCTGTGTTTATACGGTCCTCCTTAACCCGATGCTCAACGGTGTTTTTTCCCCCTTAATTTGAATCCAGTTAACGCGAGGCGCCATCTGCCGCTGACGTAAGGCAGCGTTAGCGACTAGCCCAGATTTTGACGCAACATGCAATATGAGATTTATACAAACACTGAATGCAAATTGAAACGCGCAAATATGCGGTGTACATTAGGGTTAAATAACTGGCGCATAGGATAATTTCGTTTACAGAATTGTTTAGTGCAAGTAAATTGACGCAATGGAAATGACGTAGTGTGCAACGGGCAGTACGAATGCGCCAGTCACTGACACATGCAAAAGCCAGACACAGGACGACTCGTGTGCAACTCGCATGATACTGAATTCGCTCGCTGTCAGAAAGTCACCTTACACGGTGTGATCATAAAAGGCGTCGTGGGATCTCACACACGTATGGACAGCAACTCTTAATTCGAATGAGGTTTTGTGGAGGATCGTAGAAACACGCCCTTTACGTCGCTGCTGTCCCTCGCCTGGTGCTCGCTCGCGTTGCCGTCGGGGCAAGGTGATTGAGAGATGCCTAAAATTATCACCCCTGGGAGTACCTTTACAGCAGCCTAATGAACAACTGCTGTTGACAGTCGAAAAACCTTGCACTGATTATCTGCTTTAATGAAGACCCCGGAGGGTTTTCCTCGCCGCTGGATGATTGATGCGTGTGCCTTTCGATGTTTTATTTCTCTCCGTCGTCTTCGTTTTCCTTTTCTACTTCTTCTTGTCCTTTGTACTTTGATCCCTTCATTACAACTTGACTCGACCATCCCTCTCAAAATAAACGTTTTTACAAACAAAATTCGTGGCGGTGTAAAGCGCTCTGGTTGCCCCCGTAGTGTATTGATGATCCTCCTCATATTGCATTGAAAATAGGAGAAAGTCTCATGGCCCGAGGCCTTTACGTCACTTATAGACTGAAGTGCCTTGGTTCAAATAAATATTGACGATTGCTGCCTGGAATATGTTTTTTTTTGTGTGTGATGAATTGTTGTATTACGGACATTCAATCAATTACTGAGATTCGGGAATTCACATTGATCATTATTTTTCTAGCTGTTTACACGATAGGCGTAGGGCAGTACATGAATTCAACTGCTAGATATCTTATCTTTATTCACTGGTTTTGTTTACGACGGGAGTCATTTTTCTTGTATTTGTATTTAATAATCGAACTATTATACAAATATACCAAGTCTGAGGAGGGACTGGCACAGTACTATTTTTTCCGAGGGGCGAAGACATGCGCAGTTCTGCCCAGGAAAAAATAGTGAAAACTATTCGGAGCTCTGGCAGAGTTTTGTTTTTCATAATGAAATTATACTTTATCACGTGAGCACCAATTGACGAATCATGTATTTAAAATACGCATGAATATTCATAGGAGGGATATAAAACTATATACATTTTGTATATACCACTTAAAATTATTATAGTACATGATATTCGAATCAATATTCCGAGAGCCCAATCTTAAGTTGCGAATCCATATGATTTGTTCGTCGGTTTTTATTGTTCTTTTCATTGTATATGTATCGACCTGTTGTTGTTGTTTTCTTTTTGTTTTCTTGTCCTGTCCTGTGTATTCAGGCATTATATAGCCTAGGCTTGGATGTTTCTTTTTACATGCTTTCTATTATTTTATTCAATAATTAAAGAATCTGACAATTTAAACGAAATCCTTCTAGTTTTCGTTCAATGTATCAAATCCATCTGACACATTAACTTTCAATAATTCGTAAATTAGATCAAAGTTGTTGAGGATGGTTTTATAGGTTACTACTGCGTATAGGGCATACAGTCGAACGGTTATCCTGAATTGGCTATGATGCTATGAATGGGTTGTTTGGAATAGCAAAATGGAAACTTACAAATACTTGCGAGAAAAAAAATCATTGTGCTCTGAAAAGGACTAAACGATGTACTGTTCATTGCGTCATTTTTTTCTTTGCTCATTTTTCTCAATTATCATGAATCAACTCAAGGGCAATTTCAATACCCCATTGTACGGAGTGTGTATTGGATGACGTAATACGTCGTTGTCCTTGGAAAAAAAAGAGTTTTTCTGCTGTATATCATTTTCCTTCTGTTTTGCTATATAAACTGCATTGTAAATTGATTTAGATGATACATATTTTTACAAACAGAATATTGATTTGCTACATTGCATTGTAAATTGATTTATATGTTTATAAACATATTATTGATATACATCAATGAAGTTTAATATATACAATACAATACAATACAATAAATGTTGGCACATTTTAATAGTTGACGCACGAGACAATTCAAATAAATATTGCCTTGAATTGATTTTTCTTACGTAGTTGCGATTGTATTTGAAAAATACTTGGCGGATATTAAATAAATGGCCTATAGGCTTGTTCAAATAAAGCGCGGTTAATCGATCCAAAAAGAGCCGCTCCGGGTTTTTTTTATACGTGTAAATAAATGTATGGCAACTGCCTTCAACAAAGGACTTGGGCTTTTTCACTGAGCTCCGTGTTATTAGATTAGCAGCCTTTTCACACACAGCTAAAATTCTATAAACATGATTAGTTTAAAGGGCTTTAAACTAACCAGCTGTACATACGACATCATTCACACATAGAAACTTCAGTGCGATCGTTAATCGTTTCGTGATTAACTACTGCTCTTAAAATGCGCAGTAGTGCCATTGCACATTGAAGGTCATGTCATATCAAACAAAGCGCATGCTCCATCCAGTTTAAACACGTTTAAACACGAATAACCGTTCACACACAAAATGTCAGGCTCTCTAGATACAAACTTCGTATCTGCAGCCTGCTTTGAGGGGCGTATGAATCGCGACTTCGTATCTATCCGAACATCGTATAAACGATGTTCACACAGGAAAATGTTCTTTAAACATGTTTAAAACTGTTGAGTTAAACACGTTTATACTAATCATCTCTAGATATGATGAATTTTAGCTGTGTGTGAAAAGGCTGACAGACATGTGGAGCTAAACACTTTACGTCATCAATTTTTTTTTTTAAATCACGCCACGGTGTTGCCGCGTGTTGTCTGAACGAGCCTTAACTCTGTATCATAGTTACATGGCGACTCAATCTCTGCATACTTATATTTATCATTGTAACCTCGTGAACAAAAGAAACGCTTTGTAAAATAGAAAAAGTTGGCTTTCCTCACCGATAACCCCCTTAAAACTAGGCCAAAACCGGAATAGTAAATTATCATTATTGAATGCGCATTCAAGGAATGTGATTTCCACGGTAGGCCTATATCCATTACGATTCTGAAGTGATTGGGGAGTTTTATTCGACACAAAAGTAATTAGTTAAGCGAAATACTCGCTGTGGAGGTGCGCTCAAGACAGCGTCGAGTGTCGTAGCGACGTGGAGGGCGCGTAGGAAGCACACGACCCTTTCGAAGAGTGTGTGAGAGTATTAAAGGGAGAGAAAGAGAAATAGAGAGGGAGAGAGGGTAAGGGAGAGAAAGAGAAAGAGAGAGAGAGAGAGAGAGAGAGAGAGAGAGAAAGAAAGAAGGAGAGAGAGAGAGAGAGAGAGAGAGCCAGAGACAGAGACAGACATAAAGATATATATATATATATATATATATATATATAAATATGGAATTAAAATGAATGTGAGAAGAAGATGACGCAATACTCATGAAACTCGATTTCTAATGAATTGTATCTCTGATTCCTTAATTTTTTTATCTACATTTCAAATAGAAACCCATATGCATCTTAAGACAAGTCACCTACTCCCTACCCCCACCTTCACAAACGTTGAATGACGTTTAACGTTATCGTAATGATGATATTTCGCGGATGGGATGGAATAAAATAAAACAAAATGTAATGGTATCTAATCCTACAATGCCAGGGAATAATTAAAAAAACAAATTGATTGAAAATATCAATCAATACAATATTTGCGTAATCATTATTTTGTCGTGCATCTGTTTTTTTTTCCTTCTCTCTTCTTTTCATATGACTTCTGTTTGTATTGAAGGACGTTTAACGCAGACGGATACCTCTCTCCCTCTCTCTCTCTCTCTCTCTCTCTCTCCATCTTTTTCTCACCCCTCCCCTCTCTCTTTCTCTCCCTCTTCTCTTTCCCTCATTTTTGTTTAATTCCTCTCCTCCTTTTCTTTCTATATCTAACTAACCCCCTTAAAAAATCTCTTTCTCCTCTCAGGCAATCATTCTTTCATTCCCGCTCTGTCTCCCACTGCCCCGTCTCTCTCTCTCTCTCTCTCTTTCTCTCTCTCTCTTTATCTTTCTCTTCCCTCTCACACCCGTTTCCTTTACTCTTTCTCCCCTTTCATCCGCGCTGTCTCTCTTCCTCCTTTTCTCTCCCCCTCTCTCTCTCTCTCTCTCTTACTAGTATATCGCTCTTCTCTCGTCTTCTCTCCTTTTCACTTTTATCTCTCCCCCCCCCTCTCTCTCTCTCTCTCTCTCTCCTCCTCTCTGTCTCTCTCTCTCTTTCTCTTTCTCTTTCCTCTCACACCCGTTTCCTTTTTCTCTTTCACCCCTTTCATCCGCGCTGTCTCTCTTCCTCTTTTTCTCTCCCCCCCCCCCTCTCTCTCTAGTATATCGCTCTTCTCTCTCCCCCTCCCTCCCTCTCTCTCTCTCTCTCTCCCTCTCTGTATTCCCCCCTAGCCCCTCTTCAGCTCTCCCTCTCAGGCCTCCTTTTCCCCCTTAAGCTTCGACATGAAAAGATACCACTGCAAACATGGGAGTCGATATTATGATCGTCACTTTATTAGAGTCCATTACCCGTACACCCGGGGGAGAAATCATTATAATGTTCAATGTCATATTATGCTTCGTACTTTTTATATTAAAGATCAGTCCTATAGCAACCTACGGCAAGCAGGTGTTTCTTGCTTCTATCGTACGTCGCATCTAACACCTAACCTATTAATTGACGAAAGGAAGAATGTGCTAGCTATGACGGATTTCCGTTTTGTTTTCCTTCGAATTCTAAAGAACATTTTACGCGCTCTGGATTATCACAGTAAATTTACTCATACCGAAATGAACACGGAATGGTTTAAATCAATAATTCCAAGGCGAGCTTAACTTTTTATTCTCCAGTTTAAAATGTGCGATGTAATACTTGTGAAGTTTTTTTTCTTCTTTTTAACCTGTTAAATCAACGTTCACCGGTTTTAAAGGGCAATCTAATGTTTTTGAAAGGTTTAAGTTGTTATTGTTGCCTTTTTTATTCTTCTGTAGTTGTGAATATTGGAAATGTGTGTGCATAATGATCATCATTTGTGTTTTTAAGGGGATTTTCTTTGTAATATTGCACTTTTTACGTTTTTCTAAAGCGAAACGGCCTGAAACGTGGCCTAATTGTCTTCAACACTAATTCTAAAAGATAATCCCAGTTTTTCTGTACTAAACGACTTTGATTTATTATAACTCAGTAGATTTTTAATAGTGCGTTAACAAGAGGTGACCGTGATGAATTTGTTTCGTGTGAAGGGATACTTGGGTTCGCATTATAATGTTAAAGGGACAGTTGAGTTCTTGTTTAAGACCGAAATATACCTTCAAAGTGCATGGTTATTACTCTTATTTTTATATATGACATTTCTAGTGCTCTTTTAGAACCTAAAATTGCTATGAAGGTAATTTGAGACCCCAATATGTGTGAAATCATACAGATTCAGCTCCACTTTCAAAGAAATTACGGTGACCGCTAATTTAATAAATTGATATTATTAATAACGATACACGAACCGGCTGGTTGTGCGAATTATAAACAACACGAAAAAGCAAACAAAAAGCCAACATTGGCATTGGCTGGAATAAAACGTATAAAGCGCTATCTCATTTTTTCAACGGCTGCTTCAAAATTATCGAATCTTAATTTTGTGGGGGTCCACAAATATTAGAATGGTTATATTTATGGATATTTCAGCCGTCTCTAAACCGATTTTTGATTTTAAAAAGATGATTTTGTCATTTGAATTGTATGCTCTTTCAAATTGTCACTCAGTTTTTCATTATCTCACACAAAATACATCTTGTGTAGCGTCCTCTATACCAAAACTCAACTATCCCTTAAAGTTCGGCATCGATTTCCGCTTACCCACCGGGCTTTTGAAAACCAGCTTTGGGCCATCACGCGTGCATGTAAAGGTTATCGGAAAGAAAAAGTGGCCGTCTGCTTTTCCATTCAATCAATTTGTTGTCAGTTCTCAAGAGGCAATCGGTATGTATGAGAATATGGATTGACTTGATACAAATATCTGTAAGGACATTAGCGTCATCATCAAACCAGCCATCACGTCCATGCCAAATACAATTTTCTTCCCAAATTTCTTCCGACATCCACCTTTTCTGGTTTAGTTCTCGCCATCTTCCTGACATTGTTTCTAAAATAACCAAAATAATGAGCCCAATAATCAAATTTTGTTACAATTCTTTCTCATTGCCTTTCAAAATAGGTCGACAGATCGACAGCCGAATCGAGTGGTTACTTGGAAATACTGGACATGACTGCAACCATGGCAACCGCAGAGACCGAAGGAAACATGACTGATGATTTTATGATGAACTTTGACGTCACCGTCCCGATATCGATCTCCATCGTAATCGCTCTTCTTATGATCGTGGTCACCATCGGAGTCCTTGGAAACTTGATGGTCATCGTCATCGTGTTCAAAAACTCCACGATGCGGACAACGCCGAATGCCATGGTGGCATCGCTAGCGGTCGCAGACCTTCTCGTTCTTCTGATGTCGGTGCCCTTCAAAATTATATTTCTTTTCACAAAGACTTGGCCTTTCGGAAACGTCTGGTGTAAAGTCGTTCATCACCTAGCCACCTCTTGCGGGTTGGTGTCCGTGTATTCACTGGTAGCTCTCAGCGCAGATCGTTACCACGCTATTGTGCGCCCAACGAGCTACACCGGTAATAGGAGTGCGTGTAAGCTGTCGTCTCTGGTGGGTTCCCTATGGGTGATTTCCATTGCATTGGGGATACCCCCTTTCATTTCGTCCCGCGCAATGCCCACGCTGCATCCAGACTTCACTTTCTGCTACATGGACATGGGTAAATACAAGGAAGTCTACACCATCACATTCTGTATCCTAATGTTCGTATTCCCTCTCCTTCTCATCAGTGTCTACTACTCCAGGGTGGCATGGCGTCTCCTGAAGAGCGCTAGGGCTATTCCAGGAGAGGCCAATGACAAGCGCCCTCAATTGCGCTCCAGGAAGCGCTTAGCCGTGGTTGTTCTTGCTATCGTCGTACTTTTCGCCATACTTTGGTTTCCACACATTTGCGTGCGACTCTTCTTTCAGTTCCACCCTTATGCTATGGACCTCCCGGGAATGGGCGAGGCCAAGCTATTTTCTGACGTCATCAAGTATCTAAACCCTTGCATCAATCCTTACATCCTCTGCTTCATAAGCTCGACCTACCGGAAGCATTTTCGTCGCTCTTTCTGTTGGTTGTGCAGCAGGAAAAGGCGTTTCGACCGCGCGCGTTCGCTTACGTTCTCGTCCAAAGGGTCGTCGACGCGAACGAAATTTACCGAATTCCTCCCGATGTAATACCGAAAGGACGCACCATCCTCGGAAAGTTTTATCGACTGTTTTGAAACCTACTACGACCTACAAAAAGAGCAGAACAGATTATATACACAAGGATTACAATATAACGGTCATCTAAGACACTGCACTTTTGATTAAACAAACTCTATAAATAAAACCGGTTCCACGGGGTTTAAGACTAGAATATGATTATATCACCTACTAAGACAAAAGATTTATCCTGCGCTTTACAAGTACTATCATAATATTTTGTATAAATTGGAGGCCTAAATAATCATTTAATGAATCGACTCATAGCAAGGGGATGAACATAATGAGACCGAGTAAATTGCAGATGGTAATACTCGTCGTATAATTATGTTATGATATTGAAATCTCCTCAAGGCAATCATTTATATTTTCAAACATGTTGTAAATTGTCCGTAAATTCATCATGAAATGATGAAAGAAAAAAAAAACCTGTTGGGTAAAACATTTAGCAATGTGTCTTTAATTTGTAGAATAAGGGATTATCGATATACAGTGTACCTTTAATGTATACATCCCTTTTATGAGAATAAAACATATATAGTTTAATTACTGTTCATAATTTGAATTGGACTAATTAGTTAGTATATACAATTACACTTGTACATTTGGTAGTAATACAAAGAGTTCAAGAATTCATTTCTTAAAACTTTAAAAGTAAAGTTCAGTTACATTTGAAAAGAAACTGTAAGCAATACTGGAAGAATTGGTGTATAATGTAAGATTTCGAAATCATGAAAATTATAAGAGATTAACTGCGTGGTCTGGGCTCTGTTTCATAAACGGAAATAACGAAATCTAAATTTCTTTTACAATTTTGCTCTCAGCCAATCAACTGCCATTATTTCAGTAGTTTATAACAGTAACTCTATTTCTGTGACTTGGTTCTCACAATAATTTCTATTTTCATTTGGGAATGTTTTACTGTAACAAATTTGTAACCCATTTAAACAGTGTAAAACTCATTTCTTAAATTATTAAATCAAATTGCACAATACAACTTTGAAATGGATGGCATGGGTTAACTTGAATAGCAAAAGGAGAATGTAGCCGTATTTTTGTTATAAGTGTAAATTTCCTCAGTAGTTACACACTTTTCACTTGAATGACGAATGTAATATATATTCTAACTTTATATCTGTACATATGTATAAATTACAGTTATTGCACATGTAAATTCGCAATATATATAAAATTACGTATCATGTATTTAACCAGAGTAACTATTTCGATTTTGTAAAATAATGATAAGTTCATATATGAAAAAAACAAACAAGATAAGCTATTCCATTGAAAGTCGATAAATCTTACGTATTTCCGTGATTGGTTCATTAACTTTATTTTCTTTCCTTTCTTTTTATAATATAGTTTACCCCCAACAACTTTTGAACACGTTACTTTTTGTCAAACAAGAATAGAAACAAAAACAAGGACGATGATAACGAAATAGCTTTTTATGACTATTAAAACTTTGAGCTGATGCATGAATTCATATATCAAACACTGCATTCGTATATGAATAAAAGAGAGGGTAACATAGATTCAATAGATTGCACTGCTACCATAAATGATAAATAAATATTACTTCTACTTCAAAACTTCTACATCAATTCCTACCACTCTGGAAACCAATCATACTACTGCAACCATTACATCTACTAATTATTATACTGCTGCTACTACTACTACCATGACTACTACTCCTACGACGTCGACGATGACGAATACTTCTGCTACAACTACTACTACTATTTGTATAATCTGCTGCTCTTTCTAGACCGATATCAATATTACTTCTATAACTAACAATGCTACTGATACTACTGCTGATACTACTACTACTACCGTTACTACTAACACAACAACAACAACAACAAGACTACTACTACTGTTACTATTGCTAACATTTTCTTAGTAGGCCTACCTTATTTTGTGTTACCCGTACAAACCTAAGGGAATATATTTGAAAATGTTTGATTATTTGCATTCAGTTTACCAGACCTTTTGGGTAATTGGGGGTTTGTTTTCACCAATACTCGTGTAACTCGATCCGACGTGAAGACCCGATTGACCTAAGTAAGCCTTATACACATGTAGCATACATATAAGTGAAGCACGTTGCCAATTCAACGAGGTTAAGACGATGACTACTTCTACTACTACTAGTAGTAGTAGTAGTATTATTAGTATGCTTTAAGCACTTCTACTTAATATTACTGCTGATACTGCTACTTATACCTTTTCTACCAGCACCACCACTCCTACTATGACTACCGTTACTTCTACTTCTCCTACCGATAATGGTTGGTATTTAAATAGTAATATGTTGAATACAATCGTTGCAATTGATTACATGTCTCCAATTACTGTCAAACTACTACTAAATACTTTGACTGCTACCATATTTTTTGTTATACCAACAAAACCATCAACACCACTACTACTACCTTAGTTTCTACTACTACTACTACTACTACTACTCCTACTACTACTACTACTACTACTACTACTACAGCCACCACCACTACTACTACTGCTGCTGCTACTACTACTACTACTACTACTACTACTACTACTACCACCACCATTCCACCTCCACAGCTACTACCATCACCTCTACGTATCAATAATAGCTTTGATACGTTTCTCACTCTTATGTTACCGCTGACTGTCATTGATATAATCCTACTACTATTTTTCTAATGTAGGTTATTGTTTCAAATATTTCTGTCGATATCTTTTACTCTCAGTGAAATATGAAGTAACTTTCGTATTCTTATCATGGATTATTTAATCCATGCATTGCAAGAAAACATTTGTATTAATGAAATTTAATATTTTGTGACCTTTTAAAGTAAATTTCAGCTGATGTTTCGTTTGACGCTCATTTGAAAAACAGAAAAATAAATGATCACGTGTTATTGTCATAATAGTGTTGTGCATAATGTCAATAAATTGTGGATAAATTTAGTTATATATTTGTTGTGTTTGATCTGTCTATCTTTCCCTAATAAATTAAATATGGCTGATATATTTTAGAAACTGATTGACAGTTTTTAAACTTCATACTTTTACTTTTACACATAGCAGCGTTAATTTATATTAAAAGAGTTTTTCAACGGTCACGTAACGTCGCGTTGCATTTTTTAATACAGCCCAATTTTAGCTGCAATTTTGGTATGGAGTTTTCGAATGATTATTTTTTGTATTTCCATCAATTTAAGTAAAGTTATCAAAAGAAAAAAAAAGGTGCTTTGAGCAGCGATAAACTACATAACATATATCTTATGTTACCTAATCTTTTGATACAAATTGCTGACCTTTAAGCAAAATGCAATGAATCTGAAGGCCATATTGCAGACAAAGAAGGACTCTGAAAGAAAATATTTGGTCATTTTATGATGGCCGATTCCCCTGACAGATTTACACATAATAAGTATACAGCGGACTTTCATCCTTTGAGAAAAAAGGTAATACAAAAATACATGTTTAAATATATACATATATATATATATATATTAGCCCATATTGCAAATGACCCTTTGCGCTAAGCTTCTTAGCTCCTCCGCCCCGGCGCTAGATTACAGACTGCAATAAAACGTCCCAGGAGTGCATCTAAAAAATAGCATTGGTCGAGCAAAATTTATATTAGTATATATTGGTTTGTTCCTTTCTTTGTAGTGCCCGTCGCTCCTCCAATAAGTCATATACAGCAATTGTCCAAGACAAAAAATACTTATTTTCCCTTTTTTTTCGCACTCCGCGATCAATAAATTGAGATGAGGAAATGACATGAGATATTTAGTCATTCTTATTACTTTATCATCTTTTCACTTCTTATTTCTGGCAGTTTTTTTTTCTTGCTATGATTAAAAAAAGAGCTTTTGTACTTTCTATTTTTGGAAATGAAGGTATTTACTTATTGTACAATTAAAGAACAGATTAACAGTTTGGACAACAATCTGTTAATACATTTGTATGGTACAGTTTACAGCAGGTATGCTACTAGCTAAACCTATACGAAAACATGATAGAAAAGCATAAAATATACCTCATCAATTGCATTGATAATCACTGATCAAAGACACACACACATATTCTATAGACCAATATATTTGTTAGTTTGCTTTTTTTATTTTTTTATTTATTCACCATGTAAAATAATTGTTTACAGATAATACAATTCAGTGTGTTACATTGAGATATAATACATAGTAGGAACAGTGCATAAACAAAAAATGTTTGAAGCGCAACGTCCCTAAGATCACTTAGTTGATAATTATTAGGTATAGATAGAACATGGCTTAAAATAAGACATCCTGTCGTTACAAAAATAAAACAAAATACAAAATCATGCCCCTTAACGTATTTGAATAACAAGCAAAAACAAGGACATACACATTACCTCTTCTTGACAAAACTAGCACTATATCGCACACAAATTAGGTAGAAGAAATGACTTGAGAGGGGAAGGGGGTGGAGAATAATAATGAAAAAGAATAAGGTCGAAGACACATAAAGATTTATGAGTACTCCCTCCACTTATCTTAAGGCATCATGCTTGACCATGCACTCTTAAGATGCTTCCCAAACTACAAGGGAGTTTACAGATAGCACATGGTACAAAATGACCCCAAATATCCACAGATCTTTTACACATGGAGAAGTTCCACTTTGAGCATCTTAGAATAATAACTGCCAAAGTCCTAGATGTGCTTCATAAATACCTTTTGTTTGCCCTCTTGAAAAGATTACTTCCACCTGCGTATCTTAGAATGTACCGTTGGTGCATAAATGAATAATGTTACATAACTTTCATGAGCGCATATCTAGTATTCATCTCTGTGGGTTTTATCTTTTTGGTACAAATGACCTTTATCTGCCCATGCGCAGATTGTATCTAGGTACAGCATTTTCCAACCTGTTTCCCAACCGTGACCAGCAAATCTATCAATACCTTCACAAATATCTGAAACTAACCATTTCTGTTAATTTGACAATGCAAGGCGCATTTTGAAGATGCAGATGGAAATTGCGCAATATAAATACTTTATTATCATGATTATTAGATCTGTCTTTGGAGACCTATTTCCTTTTTTAATACTGATTATAAGTTTGCGACCAGAGTACTATATAAAATACTTCAACGTGTTTTATCAAGTAACATTTCAACTAATCAAAGATGTTTCATAAAGAAAAAAAATCCGCAGCAAAAAACGTACGGTTCGTACAAGATGTGATCGGTTATTTAAAGACTTCCGCTGGATTATATTCTTTTTGGATTGACAAAATCATTTGACAATGTATCCCATGTTTTCCTAATTCATGTATTCCGTAAATTCAATTTAAAAAGCATTTTATCACCTGGATAAAGACCTTTTATACTGACGCCATTGGTCGTGTGATGAATAATGGATGGCTTTCAAAAAAAGTTTATTATTGAAAGAGGAGTTCGCCACTGTTGCCCATTATCGGCATTACTTTTTAACATAGTAGTGGAAATATAAGCATGTAAAATAAGACAAAATAAAAACATTAAAGGAATCGTTATATTGAGTGTTAATTTAGGTATCAATAGTTTTAAAAATACCGGATCTGCAGATGTCCTATAGGGCGCCCTGTGCAGATAAACGACATTATTTGTAAATTCTGTTAGTGATGTACAATATATTATGAATGAAATTAAGGACTTTGGAGACTATGCAGGTCCGAAAGTAAATTGGAATAAGAGAAAAGTTATGAAACTGAATATTTTAGATACAATTTATATGATAATGACATATAAACGGATCAACCTGTTAAATATTAAGATATATAATGCATTCGAAAATAAGAAATTATTGTTACAAGATATAAACTGAAATGCAAAATTAGATAACATTCGAAATGTATTAAATATGTGGAAAATTAGAGATCTTACTTTTTATGGTAAATAATTATTTCACAAATTGTGTATACCCCAACTGTTGTACCAGTATCAAAACATGGTTTTATAGATATAGACAGTTATTAAGTTTTTTATGGAATTCCAACAAAAATACAAACGTAATATAATTATAAATGATATTGAAAATGATGGATGGAATATGATTGATGTTGCTATTAAAACATCTTCATTTCTTTTGCCATGGATATCTCATTCTTTTAATGACAATGGCTCTAATTGGAAAATATGTTTAGATACTGGTCACATGAAATAGGGGGTTTGCCACTTTGTTTACATGTCAATTGTAATATAAAAGATATGAATTTATTATGCACTAAACAAGATTTGCGAGAAATGTTATGTAGACCTTTTGTACTTGGTCAGAAATTATATTCAATGATATGTTTAAAGTAAGAAATGTTACAAATGAAACTATTTCAAAAAAATATTGAAAATGGCACAGTGCCGATATATTGAAAATTCTTAATATGATTATAAAAGGTATCTGGAATGATTTTACATTCAACATTGAGAAATTGAACTCCCAACAGCTTTTATTTGACTTGAAATATATAAAATTGAAGAGAGTATTTCCGCGGTGTTGGTAGGATAGATTAGGTGATGTCGATGATTTTGAAGATTAATGTGATATTTATAATCTTATAGAAAAACAGGGGATAAAGTAAATAATATTTGCTAAGAAAGT